>JAMPIV010010889.1:0-125320 GCA_024509875.1 Oreohelix idahoensis
GTTAACCCATTGTGGCGAGATGGAAGTTAGATAATAGAAAAGTTTTTCCAGTAAATTGAGAAGTAATAACTGAATAATAGAATTCCCTCTGAGTAAATCTGGAGTGGGTGGCCTTAAACGAGCTTAAAGTAATAAAGTTCTTAAATCCGTTCACAAAACTTGTCGGCAGATTACAGAATTAACGTGCTCAGCATACAGCCAGGCACTGTTTTTTGCTTATCTGTCTTTCCATGTGAAGACTCCCATGTGTATAGAAGCTTTACTACTCTTCTATCTACATTTTCTGCCAAGAGTAAGTCTTGTTGTAAGGGATAGACCCTCCACTGAACCCTTTAAATACGAGGGGCGTTCAGATGAGTAACTGCACCACACTCGTATTTGTTCTCAGGAGCTGTTTATTCAAAAAGCATGAAATTTATACACATATACATGGATATGTCATGTAAACATCGGTATTATTCAACATAATCCCCATCAACTTGTACGGCTTTATGCCAGCGCGAAACAAGTGCATGTATTCCTAGCCCGTACCAGATTTTGTCTTGATCATGTAGCCTTTTCTTCGCTGCATGAATCACTCCTTCATCATCTTCAAACCTTGTCCCACGGAGTGCATCTTTAAGTGGACCAAATAGATGAAAATCAGAGGGTGCCAAATCGGGACTATGGGGTGGATGGGGTAGTACAGTCCAACCCAATTTTGTGATTGCTTCCCGTGTTAACCAGACTTTTGTGAGGTCGCGCATTGTCCCGTGAAGGAGAAGCAGGTCTTCTGGGTTTCATGTGCTGCCGAACTCTGCGAAAACGTTGATTTGAATTATTTCAATGTCGTAATGTAGCTTGCGAATTGATTGTTTCTCCTCTTGACAAAACGTCCCACAAGAATCACAAAACCTTCAATGTCCCAAAAGACAGTAATCATTGACCATTCCAGCTGAAGGAAATTGTCTTGAATTTCTTTCGTTTGGGTGATTGCGGATGAGTTCCAAATCCATTGAAATTATTTTTGGCTCCTCGATCAAAATGATGTGCCCAGTTTCGTCACCAGTTAACGATCTTAGTCCAAAAGGTTCTCTCCATCAGCATTGAAACGCTCCAACAATTCCATAAGAAATTCTTTCCTTTGCAATCGGTGGTCATGTTAGAACTTGAGGACACTTTGCACAAACCTTAAGAAAATCCGAGAGTTTTTTACAACTGCAGTTTGCACACTACCAATGCTGACTGACAACTGTAAGGCCAATTGGTTGAGTAGTGATTCCATCGCCAATCAGTAAGAATAATGCCCTCACGCATTTCAACATTTCTCTGCGTTGTGCCCTGTGGAAGGACGTCCACAGCGCGGCCGACCAAGCATCTCCGTATCTCCACTTCCTGATAGTCTTTGATTCTCTGAACCCAGCGACCTGACTGTACTCCTGTCGACTGCAAAACTTCCATACACAAATCACATCCAGACGCTTTTGAATGTTCACAACATTTCCTTCTCTGCAACGAGAAATTCTATCACACTTCGGCAGCTTATACACGCAAGTTGCTAACACACGCTCCATTTTCAACGGTTTTAGGTCACCGTAATTATTTAAGCCAGTTGCGGTAGCAATTTTGGTGCACACACAATTGGTACTAGGCCAATATTTGAAGTGTGGAAAAATGTAATGCATCTAATCTTCATTATTAGCTGAGAAAAAACGAGTGTGTGCATTACTTTCTAAACGCCCCTCGTAGATACTCTTGCGAGTTTTTGGCCACTGTTTGAACCACTATTGCAAAAAGCAAGGGAAGGCAATAACGACACAATTGGGTCTGGACTTGGGATTGAACGCGGTTCGCCACAAGCGTGTTAATTTCCCAGTTGAAAAAGGACACCGACGCCGGTTTTCAGAACTTGTCTAGGTAATGTCCCCCTTGGAACGACTGACATAAATTTAATAATAGTGTCAAGAAATTGTGTAATTGTAAGACTTTGGCATACATTTGCATTCATAAGTAACAGTAAAACGTAACTGTGTAAATAATAACTGAATACAGTGAAAGAATACACAATTTCTTGTAAAATAAAAGTTAAAGTTAACCGAAAGAAGGAATTCACTTGGGTAAAGCAAATATCCATTGTTGTAATTATGGTTTTTAGGTTTAGAAGCTGTTGTGCCATTTGTGTAGCTTTGTTAAACAGATTTGTGTGCTCAGAAATGCCTTTTTTACCTTACTCCTAGGGAATGAACTAGGGTTTTTCGAGCGCAAACAACTTTCTGAATGCGTGGCTTACTTCGGTTAGAGAATATAAAGAAAGAAGATAAAGCAAAAAAGACCCAAAGGAGGGAGGCAGAGAAACCCCGCACTTCGTGATAGAATGGCAGCTGAGATGGAATGATGAGAAGGATGGCTCAGGGAACACGAAAGAAACCAAGTTGAAGAGGAGAGGAAAAGCAAATGGCTTTCGAAGCAGCAGAGAGAGAAAATGATAGGCATTATTCTAAGGAGAATGAACAGGTCGAGAGGGCATTCCTAGGACGGTAGGAACATAGACGACAGAAGCCCCGAACGCAATTTTGGAAGTGAAGGAATGGTGTGGAACTCGGTGTAACCGTGTGTCAGTAGCTTTATATTGTATTCCCAAGTTTAAGATCTTGACTTGGCTTAAAGACCGCCCAGAGTTTGTTATTAGTTCCTTGGTTGAATGTCAAAGCATGCCCAGGTGTGTTCGTTCCGTTGATATTTGTTATGAGTTGGATAGAGAGTAGGTGGTTGAGATGTAAGGAAGCAGGAAACTGTACATCTACGAGACCAAAGACGCACAATCGAATTATCCAACAGCGTCTTGTTCGTTAACAAAGATTTTATTTAACATGAACTAGTATTGAGATTTGTCAATCACAGCAAGTTTCAATTAAAAATCCATTCATTACATCTTTTCAGACTTGTTTAATTTTTCATCAGGCGTAATGTAATTTTCCATCTCGCACCTCTCTCCAAGATGGTTAATAACGTCTCCATTCATATAATCCTCATAATTCCTTTTCATACTATAATCTCGTAGTGGAGTACTTCATCCAGAAGGATTCTTTTCTCTCGTTTAATTCTTTCATTTTGTCCTTTTCATTTTGCCTCTATATGACACTTCGTTTGCCTTCTTCGTCTATGTACTAAGTCTTGGTTTCTTATAAACTGAGCTGAAATAATACGATAAATTGCGAGTCTTTTTACTTACATGGAATTTGCCATTCTAAACAACATCTTGCATGTGCGGATTTATTCGGCAATACAAGAATATCCTCTTCTTGTAACTTGCAGCATAAGAGAAGATTATAACTTAATAATCTGATATCGTTTTGAATTTCTCAAACGTGGGAGCAAGACGGTCTCAAACACGTCCTTATTACTCTGCTCACTCCATACACCTGCCTGTTCCAGAAATTCTTTCTGCAGCCGGCCTCGTATGCGTGCTTCGCTTGGCTACATTTCATTGGCTGGAGTTTTCTTCTATTTCGACTATTTTATTGGTCCTTTTATCACGGTTTCTTGTCGTGGTGAAGCTGACCCCTATCTACATCACTAATCTCCATGACGATTGCCGCCGATTCTCTTGCATGGCTCTTGCCAAAGTTGACACAGTTAGCTTCACACCTTGGCTGGCTCTACCCTGCTCTCTTCGTGTCTTAAGGTTTTTTTTTAAATATTAGTTAAAAATCTGCTTGCTTTTTTTCTATAATAGCGAAATGACAGTTTTATTGTTTTAATTATAACTAGATTCTAGGCACGAATAAATGCTGTGGTGGTGGTCATAACGTATACACTCGAAGGAAAAAGAAGTGGATTCTAGTTCTAACAATGGCGGGTCTGGCAAGTTCTCAAAAGTAGTGATGGAGGAAACACCACTGAAAGTGATGCACCTAGTGCATATCCTTCCAAACTAGATGCCTATATCTGAGGGTTTAGAAGAGAATAGAACATTATATTCTCTCAAGGTTTGAATCCTTAGCATCTACATATAGCTTGGAGAGAGAGAGAGAGAGAGAGAGAGAGAGAGAGAGAGAGAGAGAGAAGATGAGAGAGAGATACACACATGAAAACTAATCCCAGTCTGAGGGGATCTGCTTATGATGTGTTTTCTCAAGTTGCCCACGGAAGAACAGAAACAACTACGACATGTTGAAGAAAGCTCTACTTTCAGCGTTTTATGCTCAATGACAGAACAACTACGACATGTTGAAGAAAGCTCTACTTCAGCGTTTTATGCTCAATGACAAACAACTACGACATGTTGAAGAAAGCTCTGCTTCAGCGTTTTATGCTCAATGACAGAACAACTACGACATGTTGAAGAAAGCTCTGCGATTCAGCGTTTTATGCTCAATGACAGAAACAACTACGACATGTTGAAGAAAGCATACTGCTTCAGCGTTTTATGCTCAATGACAGAACAACTACGACATGTTGAAAGAAAGTCTCTGCTTCAGCGATTTATGCTCAATGACAGAACAACTACGACATGTTGAAGAAAGCTCTGCATTTAGCGTTTTTATGCTCAATGACAGAACAACTACGACATGTTGAAAGAAAGTTCTGCTTCAGCGTTTTTATGCTCAATGACAGAACAACTACGACATGTTGAAGGAAAGCTCTGCTTCAGCGTTTTATGCTCAATGACAGAACAACTACGACATGTTGAAGAAAGTTCTGCTTCAGCGTTTTATGCTCAATGACAGAACAACTACGACATGTTGAAGAAAGGCTCTGCTTCAGCGTTTTAAATGCTCAATGAAGAGACTGTTCGTGGTAAATTCCGTGAGGCAAAACGACAGAAAGAAGAATCGTATAGACAATTTTTGCTACACGGCTAGAAACGTAACTTGGAGAAGTGGGGCATCTCTCAGCACCATTGATGAATCTTATGAAGGGATGCAGGAGATGATTGTCGTGGAGCAGTTTCAAAGACTCGCTCACCCCTGACATGAGATGGTTCCTGGCGGAGCATGTGGCCGAAATGCATGCCTACCCCTTTCATGTACATTTTATAATCCCTTACAAAGATTTGACTGTCAAAATATTACCTTCTCAAATAAATTATCATTAACCTTAGCTCTACCGTGCACTTAGTACAACCTTTGTCTATTTACGCTGTGAACGCGCCAAACTAGTTTTATATTGGTTTGACGGCACTATGTGTCTGGAGTAGTTACTTGTTACTGACAACTAAACAACCCTAATTCGTTAGATTACATTAAGGTAAGGGATACACGTTTTTTAAACAAATACCGACTGCCCATGTAAGGAATCTAGCATGTAACTTTATTGCTCTAATAAAGCAAAAGGACATCCACAAATGAAAACCCCAAATAAGGAATCATTGTTTATAAAAATCTGATATTGCTTTTTGTATGATTTAGTATATCCTGAAAACAAAAGCAGCTTTATTTCGGTTTTAAACATGCATTACACTTAAATATAATTATTGCTTACATGTTTGTTGTTTCCCGTATAAAACAATTACTTCCCTTATGTAATATGTTACATGTTCAAATTTTTTCAGAGTTCATAGATTCATTCCAGTCTCTAAATGACATCTCTGACCAATCGATGTCTAAAATGGTGATTTAAGTAACATCTGCTGTCGTTACAGATAATAAATTGTGCTAAAATTAAATGTAGAGTTTGTAAGGAAATACTAGTTGTCAATATCCGTTCTTACCAGTACTATATTTTCAGACAATTTAATATTTTAAGTAAGACTCACTCACAAGAAGAAAGTAATATGAACTTACTGGTTCTGTCAGACACGCAGTGGCGGCTTTCTTTAAATGTGCTGTTGAGCTGCAGCCCTCCCTAAAAAAAAAAAAGGGCTCGACTGCATACCGCGCCTTCCCTTCTATAATTCATAAACCGGACAGACCAAAAAAAATGAGGTTACATCGGAATAGGTAAATAAAAAAAATAAAAAAAAAAAAAAAATTATCCAACGCGTATTATTGTAAGAGCTGCAGACGATGACAGCTCAAGTGACCTTGACCTCTTATAAGCGAATGCTTGTTATATACACACAGCATGCGGCCAACTGCGATTGGTTTGAATTTTGTAACTAGAGCTGCAAGGCAAGACAGCTCAAGTGGAAATTATCTCTAATTAAAGGAAAGTTACAATGAAAATTTTAAAACACGAGAAATAGCAGCATAGACATGTAATGTCTGTGTACCCTGGTTTGAGCCTCGGGAAGCTGCTTAACTGACAAGGATTACTCCTAGTTGCAGTAAACTTTTAAAATAACTTTTCAGAACTTCTTGACAGATTTTAGATGAGATAAGACACTAATCATTTGTGTCTGGGTTGATATTTTACATGGTAGTCACAATTTGTGAGTGTTATGTATAGTATTTTAAATGAATGAACAGTGCAGCACCCCCCAATGACAACCCCCTGGAACCGCCACTGCAGACACGTGATTGGAAACTAGTTAGTATAACTGAACACAATAATCAATAATTAAAATCTATATACAATGTTTACGATGACAATATATTTTAAGTCTTCACACCAGCAAAACATCAAGTGAAAACCAAAGAGAGATAAGTGATAATATAATATCTAAAATAAGGAAAGGGTGAGGAATGGTGAATATGATAATGTTGTTTGCTGGTAAGGCACTATTGTAGCAGAAGGTAAGCCAAGATCTGTAGAGATCTACTTCAGAAACACTGAGCTCTCTAAAAATCTACCTTAATAAAATCATGTCTCTTTTCAGGTTTCCGAGTATTTTTAATTTAGAAAGCGTAATTAAATTATATTTTACCAAAATGTCAACTTTACTTCAAAGAAAATATCACAATTTTAGTGAATTTTTGTAAGTGTGGCAGGGGAAGCAACTGATGGTTAAACTAGGACTGTTAGGTAAAAGCATTAAGATAAAGGGCAAAAAGGGGTTGTCCGAGAAAGGTGTGCATAAAATCTCCCTGAAGAAGGCTAGATTAGTGAATAGAGTTCACTGTGCACGCTCTTAGGGGCAGATGAAAAAAAAGACATTCGAGAATCGCCAATTAGACAGGAAGGTCGCACGAACCTAGGTAACGGTTGTGCAAGGTGAACCAGCCATCTTGACAGACATAATCTTGCTCATCGAATTTGCTAACTCGATGTATCTGTGGTGGACAGGCATCATGCAGTAGAAGATAATAACTTCAATAAGCAGACAAGTAAAGAACGAATTTATGAAACAAATTCGTTACCAAGAGAATTGATCATCTTGACGAGGTATGTAGAGATTCGATAGCTTAGAAGTTCAGTGGGTCAGCCTTGTGAGGCCAGTGATAGTTAGAATATCAGGAAAAGTGTTCATCCCCGGAGATGCCCGGTATTAACAATCAATAACCTGAACGTTATAAGAATATATGAATAGACGATATTAATCAAGGAAGTTATAAATACTGAATAAGACAGAATTATCAACAAGAGCATTAGAAAGAAAGCTCCGTAGTTATAATCAAGTAGACTTTGTATTCAATGAATTTATTCTGCAAGGCCAAGTGTGATGATCGATATGCCATATGACAACCAAATGTACATTTTGTAAATAAACTGTGTTTCGACTAGACCAGGACTTAGCCATCTTCAAACAGAGTTACATGGATACATATGTGGTGTGACACTCTGTCGGTTTATACGTTTTGTCGTTCACCGTTGAAGTAATAAACCTGGGTAGAAAAGAAGGCAGTGACATACTTGAAACAACACAAGAGTAGGCTGCCACATACGCTAGGTCGTGGATTTTCAGCTGGGAATGAGTAAAAACTCGCTTTTAAATGTCGGTGAGAGAGGGTTAGTCCCTAATATCTCGAATTTAAAAAATTATTTCTGTTATTCCTTGAACCGCCTAGAGATCAAACTAATCGTCCTCTAATCTACCAGAAGAGTGAAGATCTAACTTATGCCCATCCCTGCAATATGTGTGTGAGTTGTTGTTTTTTTTTTTTTACGAAGACCGGCCTTTGACTGTCCACAGCCAACATTGGTATCTGCCTTAAACATATAATGTCATTCTCACATTGGCACAATAGTTTATGTCGTGAATCGGCCTAAATCTCTGAGGATTTATTACGTCATCATTCCAGTTGCAACCTTACTTTTGTTATGTATCGAGTAATCTTCGACAAAATCCGTTGAACGGAAATATTCCTTATTTAAATCATGTAAATTGCTAGCAAAAACACTTGATTTAGCCCATATTTAGGCATATATCTAAGTTAAGACTGCTTGGACTGGAATAATAATTTTTCACAATACAGAACTGGAATTGAATTAATGGAATATCGTTAGGAATCACTCATCATCATCATGTGACGTATTCATTTCCATAACGTTGTCTCCATTACAGCTGCTCTGAACGCATCACGATTCTGGCAATCGACCTGCATCAGCCAAAGACAAGTTTCAGACTCTCTGTGATGTCCTGACCGTCGTCTAGGTCGACCCCTTCCCCTTTTTCCAGGGACCATGCCTTCCATCACTGTTTTGTCCAGACTATTATGTCTTTTTATATGACCGAAAAATTTCAGCTTCCTTATTGCGATGGTATTTAGGAGCCAATGTTCCTGTACGTTTAGTGAGTGCAGTACTTCTCTGTCGGTCTTTTTTTTCTGTCCAGGGTATTCTCAACATCCTTCTGTAGCATTTCATTTCGAATGATGTAACCTTTTTTGCAACTGTTTTATTGAGTGTCCAAGTCTCGCAGCCGTATGTTGCTACTGGGAATCACTACATGATGTTATTCTAGAGAAACACAAAACTGCCTTTTACGTCCGACAAATCCAAGACGTACAGAAATGTACCCAACATGCTCTCCGAGTCGCCCACTAAGCTATGATGATAGGAAACTCTATATAGAGACATAGAGAGATACAACAGGAGGCAATTGGATCATCAGAAGGACCCCCCCCCCCCCAATCGATCAAGTGTTTCGGCCCCTTAATATACTTTACACTCTAAGGGGGCGGGCCTACTTGGGTCATGACTCCCAAGTGTCAGCCTCCTGTTGTCTTGTGAGGTGCATTTAGCCCACTCCACCTTTGTTGCAGCATTCATATTTCTATTTTCTACTAGCTATAGGCAATTGAGAAAGTAACCCCTGTGTTGAAGCCAAATTACTGTTCTGAGTTCCATAGCCCATTGCGGTTGTTCCACGGCCAGCACGATGCTTTTTTCGCAGTTTCGCTGAGCCTCTTGAGTTGCTTTGGTCTTGACTGTCCCCTCAACCCCGGCAGTTTCAGTAGATCATACACTGATGCAGCAACGAGACCTCTTGCACCCACCTCAACAGCCATGACCCTAGCAGTGAACCCATCCCGTCTCAATTCCGTGGCCAGATCATTATACTTGGCCACTTTGAACCAGTGTTGCTCGTCCAATCTGGATTCAAAAGGCACGGTCAGATCAATCATTATAATCTGGTGCGATGATGAGGAATGCATCACTATATCTGGTCGTCTTGGAGATCTTATGATGCTCTCTAGATGTGCCCCTAGCCCAGGTAGGTCTACTGCCATCTCCCATTCATTAGCACAGTCAAGTAGGGTTGGTAAACTGCTACTTGGTGTACTTGATTTGAGTTGTGCTGACTTTCCTGCTCTCAGAAAGTATGTATTTGCTGTGCTCGGTCTGACATTGCTGTTAGCCTTCACCCTTGACAGGTCTATTGTAGCAGGCAACTCATTTAGTACTTTGTTGTGGCGCCATGTGTATCGTCCTAGTCCTACTGCCACCTTGCAAGCTGAGAGCACGTGTTCCAGTGTCTGTCTCTCATAGCTACAATCTAGAGCTGTATAGTTAACTACCTGACTTGGTTTGTAACATCCCTACGTCTAGATCACGTGTTCAAGTGTCTGTCTCTCATAGCTACAATCTAGAGCTGTATAGTTAACTACCTGACTTGGTTTGTAACATCCCTACGTCTAGATCACGTGTTCAAGTGTCTGTCTCTCATAGCTACAATCTAGAGCTGTATAGTTAACTACCTGACTTGGTATGTAACATCCCTACGTCTAGATCACGTGTTAAAGTGTCTGTCTCTCATAGCTACAATCTAGAGCTGTATAGTTAACTACCTGACTTGGTTTGTAACATCCCTACTTCTAGATCACGTGTTCAAGTGTCTGTCTCTCATAGCTACAATCTAGAGCTGTATAGTTAGCTACCTGACTTGGTTTGTAACATCCGTACTTCTAGATCACCAGTTCTCTTCTCCATTTTTGGGAACTATTCTATTATCTAACTTCCATCTCTCCACAATGGGTAACACGAGGGAAAAGCATTACTAAATAACAAGTAAAATTATAGAATAAGAAATATAGAATATCAAGTCTAAGAAATTAACAGACAATAAAAAACCAGAAAATAAATAACAAAGTAACGAAATCATTGCCTTATTCAATAACCAAACGTACAAGTCAAGGAGGATCTCTGGTTACCAGCAAACGTCAGTCAGTATAACATCCACCGCAGTGTCCCCATTCCCTCATTTTATGTTATCATTTTTTCCCGTCAGTCTTCTTTGTCACGTGGTTTTTGTCTATTCTTAAATACCTTGCCAGCATACAAATTATACATAGATATGGTTTATTCAGTGGCGTATCCTGGTAATGCGAGCAAGGCTTGCTGCTACTTAAAATGAATATGTACGCCTATTTAACTTCTTCCCCTCTTAATTTAAAAACTAACTATATTCAATTACGCAACGATAGTTATTAGGGGTATATGTCAATTATCTCCGAAATACTAATTAACTTACAACTTGAAACTCACTGTCACTGTAATAATCTGCATTCCCGGCAACTAACAAAAATTAATCACAAAAAACACTGGACGGACACAACCGATTTTTACAACTCGAGAGCTGCAGGACCACCGCACGCATGTTCGCACTGTATTTACGTATCTGGCCATGACCACGATCCAATCAAACCAGTGTTCAGACGTGAATCTGAAACGTGCCGCACGCATTGTGACGGAAATACCCGAGAAACTTCGGGCGATTGCTACCAACCAATAAAAACTGCACTGGGGAAACTGAAACTGAAACTAGATTATAGTCGTAGATTTTATGCGGGAAAATCCGTTATCCTGGTGCGTGCAGTCCGAAAGCAGAACATTAGAAGAGAAATATTTTATAGAATAATAAATTAAATTTTTATTTTCCTTCGGACATAGGTGTGCGCAGCACGCACAGCACACATAGAGAATACGCCACTGGGTTTATTGAGTTTAGTTGTACTAAACCGTTTCCAAGCAAGTCTCTAACAGGACCATCAGGTAAGTGAATATTACCTTCTTATGTGTCGATGTTTACTTACCTGGAGTTCTACATTGGCTTGTAACAAAGATAAATATCGACCACTATGTAGTTTGTTTTTCTAAAAGTATTGGTTCATTTTAAAACATTTTATTAATCATAGGGACAACAGAGGTTACTTAATTTCACACCAGAAAGCTATTTTTTTACATATTCCTAGATAGGTCAGTGATGTCATTAGAGATGAGCAGGTATTACTTTAAAATACGGTAAGTAATTCTTTTGCACTGGAAACAACTAAGTTGTAAACAATAATTATGTATAATTAATATACTTTCTCTGATGTTAAATAAGTAAAAATTGCTGTGGAAAAGTATATTTAACTATGCAACGCGCTGTAACTTTTCTATAATTCTTTACTTAGCTGTGCGTTTTTGTTTGTTGTTGTCTTAGGGTCTTTTATATTTGGACATGCGCCCTAATATAACCGACTAGGTTGAACGGGACGCGCCTCGCCAAAACGAGGAAAACGTTTTACACAAAAATAAAATTTAAAAAAAAATGTAGGAAATAAGATACAGTGTGCCGGTATTATGCGGGGAGCCACCCATATCGCGACTGTCCCAAGGCGATGGAGGACCTCATTTACAAGGCCATGAATGCAAACCGTAACTGTGCAAACTGTCACTGAAAACACGGGGCAAGGTACAGAGGCTGTCTGTTTACGCACATAATTTTTCTAGGACTTTGTATAATTAACTTGCCTGAATTGTACACTGTAATTTTTTCTTGGTCGAAGGTAAATAACTCTTGTTTGACTGTGATTACATTTTCAATGGTGGTTACCTTCTCTTGTGTCCTGACGCGCCGGTCCATTTTTTCGATCGATGTCAGATCCTTCTCCTTATATGGTAGCGTCGGTCAACTGTTTCCTGGAATGATTGAAACCAGAGTTGATGTTTTATTGCCTGTCCATATAAGGCGTGATTTCGTTATATCTTTACCTGGAATGTCTCCTACACCGTCTCGTTTTGAATCTTACTCGGGTGTATGCGTTCTGCGCATGTCTGAACTTTAAGTGAGTTGGAGAAATCTTCCGGTCAAGGGATTCGACAAGATGTTTTGAGTAGAGAGGACGCATCCAGCGTCTGTGATCTTTTGATAGGGAATTGGTAGTCCTCCTGTGAGTTAGTTTAGCTAACGAGGTCTTTCCCTATATGATTCGAAAACGCCTGGAGGCGTATGTATTGTGGTGTGATTTCGAAGCAAGGTAATACCCTCCTTATGTTCAAATCTGTAATCTATTTTGATGTTTGACATTGGTCGTTCTCTGCTCAGTTACCAGTTACAGGAAGGAGAGGTTCTTCTACTAGAGATTACACCCCAGGTATCTTCATACCTGAGATTTAGATGTATACGGGTCATGCTAGGCCCAGACAACAGTTTCTATGCTCTTTGAACTTCGCAATGCTAGCGACGGTATCTACAGCGAGGTTAGACTTAGAAAATCTACAAAGGTCAATCTGACCTGTACTCTTGAAACGCCATTCCCGTGCGTTCAGTGATGAACTCATTTACATATCTGATCGGATAGCATCAGAGAGGAGTTTGTTAGACTTATGTACATTATGATATGAAGTTGACGCTGTTGTAAGCTGGAATATATATATATATATATATATATATATATATATATATTATATATATATATATATATATATATATATATATATATATTATATATATATATATATATATATATATCAGCTCATAGGATTTGCAGGATCCATTGCAGAACTTTATATATATGCACATTACCATGTACTACAGTGACTATGACGTATGTAAAATGAATGTACAGTACCTGTTTTGTGGCGTCAGAAAATAAACGATGGAAAACGTCAATAGCAGTTTACACCCTTCTATGACTTTTCATGTCATACCACATGTGTTGTGAACCTGTGAAACCACATCACCTACACTCGCAGCCAGCACCCATAAATCAGACAAGACATCTCACACTCCATCCTACAACCTACCTGGTGTCTATAGGGGTGGGATTTCATATGGCTACACACTAGCAACGACTGTGGACTTATACCTGCAACATTGGAGGCTTACCGTTCATAGTGGCCAGTAGTTAGCCTAAACCACCCTTATCATTTTTGGTGGCCAGATTTGTGGCTTATCATATTTGGTGGCCAATAACTGGTTTTGTTTGGTACCAGCACTCTCGGGGTCATTAACCCATGCAGTACTCAGCAATCAAGTTCATGATCTACACTTACTTCTAGAAATCTACATCTTCGATGAAATATTTTGAAAGTACCCGGCGTTGCCGCATTTAGATGGTCAAGTGCCGATTGAATCAATTTTGCTGTAGTTCGAAGGTCAAGTGCCGATTGAATCAATTTTGCTGCAGTTAGAAGGTCAAGTGCCGAGTGAAGCGTGTTGCTGTATTATCTGAGAAGTACAAGTTCCATACTTTCTGCAATACTTCATCTGAGGTTCAAGTTAGTAACCGTCGTCTTTGCTGTTTTTTGGATGCAAGTTCAGATGTGCGATCAACGTTGGATCATCTATCCTTAGAATGCTGATCACCACCTGTTCTACACCGTGTTGACGATAGGAGATTAATAAGATAAGAGGCCTGTTTTGTTTCTGAACTGTGCCTTTATACTCTAACTGAGCCTTCTGTATTGTCACATTCTCACTGTTATATGTTTACATGTTATATGTTATTTGTATATTTATATGTTTATATTTCAGCGGGTCGGTTGGGTAGGTGACTCTCATAGATAATACCACGTAATAGAGGTATCTATTGAGAGCGTGTCGTTAGGAACAGAGCAATTACCTTAATTGGAAATTGTTAGCAATATTTATTGCTATTTACGTTTAGTTGTGACGACATGTGTTAGTGTTGTTTTCGTTATTTTTCTGTTCTTTAGTTTTCTTGTGATTTGTTTGTATTTTGTAGGTTTCCTCTTTCCTATTATTTAGTTTTATACACCATTTTCGTTTATACACTGTGACGTCATTTGTTTGTTTACCTTTTTCGCATTTGTCATCACATTCTTTGTGATATTTTTTTATATTTTTCGCTGTTTATTTAGTTGACTTTTGCGAATGTTTTCGTATTGTCTTTGATCTTTGTTATTGTTTACATTGTCTTGGATCTTTGTTATTGTTTACATAGTTCTTAGTTAGCATTCACTATTGTTAAATATTTGCTTATGCACTATTGGCTGTGTAGTGCACTTATCATTACTAACTGGTGGTTTTTGCTTATGCACTATTAGCTATGTAGTGCAGTTATGATAAATAACTGATGGATATGTGGTTATGCACTATTAGATATGTAGTGCCCTTATGATTAAGAAGTGACTTGTGATATTATTATACATTTGATAATACAAGTTCTTTATCAAAGACTTGTTTCCCACAGAGATTGGGGTAAACATTGTGATTATACAAGTACTTTATTTAAGTCTTGTTATTATTAAGGTTGAAATAAGATAATTAAGTATTTCAGGTTTTGGACTCATAATATTAGACATCATGTCTGCACTTGAGTACTTTATTGAGCAAGGGAAAGCCCTTGGTAAGACTGGTGATAAATTAGAAGAGTATGCAAATACTCAATGGACTAAAGCACTAAAGTCTGAGGAGAAAAGACAAAAAGAGGAAAATAAAAGATTAGACAGAGAAGCTGAGCAAAAGAAGATAGGTGCTGAGAATCTGAGACTGCAGATGCAGGCAGATGAAAGAAAATTCCAAATGGAAATGGAAAAACAGAAAAGAGAAGCTGAAGCTGAGGAGAGAAAAATTCAGCTACAATTGGATGCTGAAAATAAAAGACTACAAGCCGAGGCTGAAGAGAAAAAGTTACAAAGAGAGGCTGAAGAAAGAAAGTTACAAAGAGAGGCTGATGAGAGAAAAGCAAAAATGGAGCATGAAGAAAAACTCTTAGCTTTGGAGTTAGAGAAGTTAAAGTTGATGAACATGGGTAATGCTAATGATCCAAATAAGGGGTCATCTTCTGATAAAGCTAGTACTTTTAAGATTAAACTACCATCATTCAATGCTTCCAGTGACTATATAACGTTTTATCTGGATAGATTTGAACGTGCATGTAAAACACATAACATAGATAAATCGCTGTATGTTTATCAGTTGTCCAATATACTTAGAGGTGATGTTTTGAGTATGTTAAGCATGGTAGATGAACCTGACAAGAACAATTATGAGGTTGTCAGGGCGGTCTTGTTAAAGAAATACCAATTGAACGAAGACGGCTATCGTCTTCAATTTAAAAATATGTTGCCAGAAACTGGAGTAGAATTCTCTGAATTCTTTTCAAAGATACGTCTTACTTTTACACGTTGGGTTGAGCTGTCTAAGACAGAACATACATTTGAAGCACTTATGGACTTACTACTTAGATACAAGGTTATGTCTTCTGTCAGTGAGTCTTTTCTTGCTTTTCTGCATGAGCGTAAGCCTAAAAACATAAAAGAAATGGAAGAATACTTTTGCCAGTATGTCACTGCGCACCCTCACGTAAACATTAGCAACTCTAGAGTAAAAGAAGGTTTGCCAGTTGCTTTGGCAGCACCTTATGGCCCAAATTTCATGCGTAAATTTCAGGGTAGCCAACATAATTTTAATAAGAAGAGTAACCGTAATTATGCTCAGAATCATAGCAATCAATTTCAGGGTGATTCTTCTTCGCAGAACTGGAGACAATCTGATACTCCACGGTATACTACTCCCAATAATTTTAGACATTTTCGCAAAGGTAGTCAGTATAGAGGAAACTATTTTTCGCGGAGACCTCAAAACCAATATAATAGAGGTTCTCAACAGTATAGAAATGGTAATGACATTTATGGAAACTGGGATTCAAACCAGGATAACAATTACAGTAGAAAGTATAATAATAATTTCAGAGGCAATAGTTATCGCAGTAGATCTCAACATAAAAGAAAGAGATATCAACAGACAAACTCTGTACAGCAAGAGTCTTAGGGAGCATGTAAACAGGTTGATGATAATAAAAACTCTAGTGCTATCACAAGTTCTGCCTTTGACTTTGGTAGGGCAACTAAATGTCCCCAATGCAGTACTTTGTTCGAACCAACTACCGTAACTACTTTGAGCTGTGGTCACCCTCTTCCCTCTCTTCCTGCTGCAGTTGCGCATGACGGGAGAGGTTCTCTTATCCTACATAAAAGTCTTGTAAATAGTAATCCAATCTCAGTCCTTTTTTATTCTGGATGTACTACTATTGGTGTTAGGCAATCTCTTGTAGATCCATCCTGTGCTACAGGAAAGGTGATCAAATGTGTCACATTTGGTGGCACTTTGGAAAAGTATCCTACTGCCATAATACATATTGCTACTCCCTTCTTTACGGGAGATGTCCACGCGTGTCTTCTACCTAACCCTATAGCTGACCTTATTATCGGTCGTATTCACGGAGTTAGGGTATGTACCCCACAGCAGATTTCTGTTTGGGAGGAACAAAATATTGAAGCTACCAATGCAGTGGTCACAAGAGCACAAGCTCTGGAAACACCACCAACTTCATTAACTGATAATAATGAAGTGAATAGCCAAAATAGTCACTTGATTATTTCACGTGACTCTTTTATAAAATTGCAAGAAGAAGATCCTTCTTTACAAAAATTCTTCATTCTAGCAAAAAAAGGTGATCCGAATCAAAATACAAATAGAAAGTCTTGGATTTCTATGAAGAACGGCGTACTTGTGCGTATGGTACAAGACTCAACTACGTCTACACATTCTCAAATTCTTGTGCCTAAGAGTATGAGATTGCAAATATTGCAACATGCTCATGACTCACAATGTGCTGGACATATGGGTTTGTCCCGTACAAAGTCGAGAGTTCTTGCGGCTTTCTTTTGGCCATTTGTGAGCAAGGACATACGTATTTACTGTCGATCTTGCAAAAAATGTCAGGAGGTTAAATTTAAAGGACCACGACATACTGCGCCTATCCAGGCTGCTGACATTCCTATTCGGCCGTTTCAGAAAATAGCAATAGATATTATCGGTCCTTTTAGGATCAAGTCGGCCAGAGGACATCAATTTATCCTTACATGTGTCGATATGTGCACACGTTGGCCAGAGGCTATATCTCTTAAGAGCATCTCCACTGCCGATATCGCAAACGCTCTTTGGCTGATATTTTCTCGCTTGGGATTCCCCAGAGAAATATTGTCAGACCATGGCACTCAACTTATATCTGACACTATGTCACAGGTAATATCTATCTTACATATTAAAAGGTCTCTCAGCAGTATCTATCACCCAATGTCTAATGGGTTAGTTGAGCGTTTGAATAGGACACTCAAGACTTTACTTGGGAAGATAACTGAGGATCATCCTCAGGATTGGGACTGGGTTTTACCCGCGGCTCTCTTTGCTTATAGAGAGGTCCCCAATGAACACACAGGATTTTCTCCTTTTGAACTTGTCTTTGGCGCGCGACCGCGCGGCCCTATTTCTTTACTTCACGATCTTATCACTGCCGATAATATTAGCGATGACACTCAATCTTCTTATGAGTATGTCATTGCTCTTAGGCAAAAGATCATCGAGGCATGCAAATTAGCAACTTCTTCATCCGAATTTGCTAAAGAAAAGGCAAGGCTATTTGCCAATAAAAAAGATGTCTACGACAACTTTGTCCAGGTGACAAAGCACTCGTCCTACTTCCTTCAAGGTAGAACAGACTTCTTATTGCATGGAAAGGTCTGTATGCAATTGTCTCTAAAATTTCCGACGTCGACTATGTTGTCGATATTGATGGAAAGCATAAAACTTTCCACATAAATATGCTCTCGGAATTTCATGAACGACCTGACTATTTGCAGCCTATTTTCCAGGCGACGGACGATTCTCCAGTACCTCATGGTCATTACTCATCCCTGTCAGTTATACAGGATGAGGAAACTACTTTTTCTGATGTCAATCTCCCTCTTCCTGTGATCCCACTTCATTCTACGGAATCTTGGAAAAACGTTACCGTTTCTCCTAATCTTTTCGCTGATGAACATCGACAAGTCTCTTCGATGTTACAAACATTTCAGGATGTCCTTACCGACATCCCGGGACACACACATGTCATTGAACATGGCATAGTACTTACTGACCATAATCCTATCAGAGTCAGACCCTATCCTATACCTATCCATTTTCAGTCACAAGTCGAGAAAGAATTGGATGAGATGATACGATTGGAAATAATCGAACCATCCACTTCAGCATACTCTTCGTCCATGGTTATTGTTCGAAAGAAAGACAATAACATTCGCCTTTGCGTTGATTATCGCAAATTGAACCAAGTTACGAAGTTTGATGCTGAACCTATGCCTTTGTTAGAAGAACTACTAAACAAACTTTCTAATTATAGATTCTTTACCAAACTTGACTTGTCGAAAGGTTATTGGCAAGTTCCTTTAACTGAACGAGCCAAACCTCTTACTGCTTTTTCTACACCTAGGGGTTTATTTCAATGGAATTTCATGCCTTTCGGCCTAATGAACGTCCCTGCTACATTCGTACGCATGATGCGTCGAATTCTCTCGTATCGTACAGATGGCATAGCATACTTAGACGATATCTGTCTGTTCAGTGATTCCTGGGAAGATCACTATCTGGGTTTATACGAATTGCTGTCTACTCTTCGTGAGTATAACTTAACTGCAAAACCCTCTAAAGCCTTTATAGGATTTAGCGAGATTTCTTTCCTGGGTCATCGTATTGGTCATGGTCTTTTAAAGACAGAGGACCACAATGTTTCAAAAATATTAAACATTTCTGTCCCTAAGACGAAAAAACAAGGGCGTAGTCTCTTAGGTTTGATACAATTTTACGGACGATTCCATCCGAATCTGTCCTCCATTATGGCACCTCTTTCTACTTTATTGAAGAAAGGATCGCCTAATCTGATCCGCTGGTCTCATGAATGCCAATCCTCATTGGACCAGATTAAAACTCTATTTTCATCTCCACCTATCCTTAGGTTACCTACTATTGATAATACTTTTGTTCTTCGAAGTGACGCCTCGTCCACTGGGATTGGGGCAGCACTAATGCAGGAGTATTCGGATACTCTGCATCCGGTGATGTATATCTCTAGGAAAATAAATGCTGCAGAAAGGAATTATTCGGGTTTAGACCGTAAATTATTGGCTATGGTTTGGTCAATTCTCAAGTTACAAAGATTCCTTCTAGGCGCACATTTCATTGTGGAAAACGACCAGAAAGCTCTTACTGCTATTCAGAGCAAAAACTTGAAGAGCTCGAGGTCCACTTGATATGCCATAGCTCTTCAACCCTTTCATTTCACGGTGCGAGCTATCCGTGGTTCGGATAATGTGATGGCAGACATTCTGTCCAGATGCCCACATGATTCCACTTAATTCTTCTGTCATTTTTCCTGATAAACGTCGAGATCTATAACAGTTCTCTACTATAATAATATATCAGCACATATGTTCTCACTTTTGGGAATTTATAACATTGTACCATATAATTTCCTTTTTTGCTGTTACCGATTTTGTTATAACGGAAGAAGGCTTAGTTAGCAATATATGGGCCAAAAGTTCACATGGCCACAATTTATATATGGTATTTTGATTAATGTATTAAGAAATTTAGCATTTATCATAAAGATTTCTGTTATTGATATTTTCGCAGCACATCATTGACGTCTGCAAGAGTATGGACATTATATCAACCATGAAGTATGTCAAGTTCTAACCTACTTTGGAACGAGTTATGTCCACATCTTCAAGGAACATCTGTTTAATTACTATAATACATGCTTGTATAATGTATTTTTGGTTTAAAATGTGTAGTTCATTACACTTCATACTATGATAACATATTTGTATTTATGTGAGTATAATTTTGCTACATTATGATGTTGCCATCACTGTGGCGTATGTTGGTGGCACCTCCCTGGAATATACGTGTGCACTTAGGGAAATATTTTCTCTAAGGATGTGAGATGTAATTTCACCGGTCGCTCCATGCGTCGAGCTAGCCTCATATTAGGCATTATATCCGCGCATCATACGTGCGTTAGGAGCCTGACGCTGACGCTCTAGGATTTAACAAAAAAAATGTTTCATTTTTTTCCCAGGGGGGTGCGGTAATCTGTTACGCACAGAATTTTTCTAGGGCTTTGTATAATTAACTTGCCTGAATTGTACACTGTAATTTTTTCTTGGTCGAAGGTAAATAACTCTTGTTTGACTGTGATTACATTTTCAATGGTGGTTACCTTCTCTTGTGTCCTGACGCGCCGGTCCATTTTTTCGATCGATGTCAGATCCTTCTCCTTATATGGTAGCGTCGGTCAACTGTTTCCTGGAATGATTGAAACCAGAGTTGATGTTTTATTGCCTGTCCATATAAAGCGTGATTTCGTTATATCTTTGCCTGGAATGTCTCCTACACCGTCTCGTTTTGATTGTTACTCGGGTGTATGCGTTCTGCGCATGTCTGAACTTTAAGTGAGTTGGAGAAATCTTCCGGTCAGGGGATTCGACAAGATGTTTTGAGTAGAGAGGACGCATCCAGCGTCTGTGATCTTTTGATAGGGAATTGGTAGTCCTCCTGTGAGTTAGTTTAGCTAACGAGGTCTTTCCCTATATGATTCGAAAACGCCTGGAGGCGTATGTGTTGTGGTGTGATTTCGAAGCAAGGTAATACCCTCCTTATGTTCAAATCTGTAATCTATTTTGATGTTTGACATTGGTCGTTCTCTGCTCAGTTACCAATTACAGGAAGGAGCGGTTCTTCTACTAGAGATTACACCCCAGGTATCTTTATACCTAAGATTTAGATGTATACGGGTCATGCTAGGCCCAGAGAACAGTTTCTATGCTCTTTGAACTTCGCAATGCTAGCGACGGTATCTACAGCGAGGTTAGACTTAGAAAATCTACAAAGGTCAATCTGACCTGTACTCTTGAAACGCCATTCCCGTGCGTTCAGTGATGAACTCATTTACATATCTGATCGGATAGCATCAGAGAGGAGTTTGTTAGACTTATGTACATTATGATATGAAGCTGACGCTGTTGTAAGCTGGAATTTTATATATATCAGCTCATAGGATTTGCAGGATCCATTGCAGAACTTTATATATGCACATTACCATGTACTACAGTGACTATGACGTTTGTAAAATGAATGTACAGTACCTGTTTTGTGGCGTCAGAAAATAAACGATGGAAAACGTCAATAGCAGTTTACACCCTTCTATGACTTTTCATGTCATACCACATGTGTTGTGAACCTGTAAAACCACATCACCTACACTCGCAGCCAGCACCCATAAACCAGAAAAGACACCTCACACTCCATCCTACAACCTACCTGGTGTCTATAGGGGTGGGACTTCATATGGCTACACACTAGCAACGACTGTGGACTTATACCTGCAACATTGGAGGCTTACCGTTCATAGTGGCCAGTAGTTAGCCTAAACCACCCTTATCATTTTTGGTGGCCAGATATGTGGCTTATCACTGTCCTGTGTTTCAGAAAACTAAGAGCATCCTGAAGGAAGCTGTGTCCAAAAAACATACCTTTCGAAGAGGCAAAACGCAGAGTGCCTGCGGATGTTGCAGACAAACAGCGCACAATAGATAGAAGACAGCTACATCAGCTGACAGCGGAAGTTAAAGAAATGAAACTGAAACTCCAGGTTGAGAATAAAAGCAGGCAGACTACCGAAGATCAAACTGACAGTGGAGAAGATGTAATAGATCTGCAGAGCATTAGGCATATGATGGACGACATGAAAAGAATCCAGCAACAAATAGATAACAGAGGTCACGAAGCTGACAAAGCTGAAAGAAGAAACTCGGAAATACTCAAAAGAATAGAAGCAGAAAGAATAGCCATTGAGGAAATTGAATCTAAAACAAGAGAAACTAAAACGAACGACCAATCAGACGAAGAAGTAATCGAGGAAACGCTAGAAAAGCTACTCCCATCAATAATAGAAAAAGCGATATTTCAGGTACAGGAGAAAAGGAAGATACAAGAATTAGAAACGAGGATGGCAAAAACAAACAAAACCACTCAAGCCAGATAGTGAGGCAGGAAATGAAAAACACTAAGAAACACGCCACGGCACCACGAACAGACAAACAACGAAGAGGAATCCAGACAGTCAGCTAGTGGTCCTTTTTAGGACCAGCCCTTTTCAGGACTAACAACCGGCTAGCATAGAATAACCTAACGCATAATATACCCCAATTATAACCGCTTTGGTTGAACAGAGTATAACAGCAATATAATCGACGAAGGAACAACAACAACTTTAGGCAATACAATCCCAAGATGATTTTAAACATTTGTCAGTGACAGAGAGGTAACTCCTAAGAGGCACAAAGTGCCGCCAACATTAAACTTTATGAAATGCCTTTACAATAAATATCTTTTGAGTGACATTACCCTCCTCTGTTACTCTCTCAATCCCAGAAAACCGGACAGCATATCCTTATCAATACCTTGCAGCCAACAATGGAGCAAAGTGTGGCCGTGTACATAGTTGTTCCTTTGGAAACAGACTATATTCTTACAAGACAGAGGAAGCACAGACCACCCCATAATTTTATATTTTATGAGAAACAGAAAATAATAAATAGTGTCACATATTTAGGACAAAGAGTCGCTTCCACACGCCATTTCTAATAATTGGGTGATTTCCCCTGACCAATCGGATAGCTCAGATTTACCCCGGGGAAAGTAGAACAGGACGCCATTTTAGAGTAGAATGTAAGAGCGCAACTCAAGAGGTCGTATCTGGTACAGCTCTACATATTTCTTAGTTTGAGGAAATCAAACTACAACATTTATTATAAAATGTGTATTCCAGGACATTGAGTGGTTATAAAATTCTTACTGGCGTAAGTAGTGACAATCGTTAAATATGTATTTTGAAAAGAGCTCCCAACCCTAGTCGCAGCAGAACTAGGTTCGAGGATTTGAGTCAATTTGCAAAATAATGTCTTACACCACAAACCATGTAGAGTAGAAAATATTCTTGTGTTGGAAAGCATTTAACTCAAGGAATGCTTATGATTATAAAGAAATCAAGGACAAATCTGAGGAGATGGGTAAATGTCGTCGAACCTAAAATAAGACTGTAACTTAAAAGAAGGAACACGGTGGAATGAGAAGGTTCGCCATATTTGACAATTGAGTAAGGAAACGAAAAGCATTCTAGAATGAGACTGGATAGAATACTTTATTATACTGACAGGAGATTAATCAAGGACAAATCTGAGGAGATGGGTAAATGTCGTCGAACCTAAAATAAGACTGTAACTTAAAAGAAGGAACACGGTGGAATGAGAAGGTTCGCCATATTTGACAATTGAGTAGGCCTACGAGACAAAGATGCGAAAAGGGATTTTTGCATTGACGAAAGCATCTGATGAGATGATAGAATTTTATTATACTTATTATTGTAAAAACGTTCTGAATTCCAGACTTTGTTGAAATTTTAAGTTTCATGCTGAAAGATATTAAAAGTTTTGCATGAAATCGAACGCTGTTGAAAAGGTGAATTACTACAGTTTTGAGATCTAGATAAGAAATCTATCCATTTCAATTAAGTTCGCTACATCAACACCTAAGAGAAGAAAATCGAACCTGGTAAAACAAATTTAAGAGAGAAATCTAAATCTCTGGTGATTAGGCCAGTTAAACATCTGCTCTCTGTAAAGTAAACTGAAAATACTGCACATACCGGCACTGCCACATGATGTAATATGGTGCCGCTCCAGTCCTAAGGAACACCTGCCCCGGTTACATGGTGGTAATATGGTGCCCGTGACCACTTCTCTTTGATAAAGCGAATAACTAGCGATCATAGACCATGGACGATTTACTACAAAATTTTCAACAGCTGGGTGTGAAACAACAACAACCACAGAACCAACCCGTAAATACACAACCACTGCAGCCCCAGGACAGACAAAATATGGAAGGACCAACAATAATAGCGCTACGGCAAATTACTGAAACCCTACAGAAAAATGACAACTACGCGAAATTCACACAGGTTAGATCAATTGTTCAGCCGTTCGATGGAAACAAGAAAAAATTCAGAAGATGGTTGTCCGACATGGAAAAATTTGCGGCACTAGCAGAGGCAACAACGGATGAAGAGAAAAAGAAAATCGCTCTGTTAGGTTCTGATTTGTACGTGACTGATTTTTTAAGAAGGAGGTCCCAGCAGTACCCCACAGAAACCTACGAGTCCCTAAAAAAAGAGCTCACCCAGAGATATGGGGAAATCATAGACAAAATGCATGCTTGGTCAGTCCTTAGAAGCATGAAACAGGAAAGAGATGAATCGGTACAACTTTTTGGAGATCGATTCCTCAATATGGCAGAAGAGGCATTTTGCGGAGAAATCCCTACCACACCTGATGTAGAAATACAGTTAGTGGGGATATTTGCCGATGGCCTTAGAGCGGAAAACATCAGAAGGCATCTTATTAGAAAAGACACCAAGACTATTGCTGAAACAATCCAAGCAGCAATACAGGAGGAAAATCTTCACCGAAGGTTCCAACAAAGAGCAGGTAGGGAACCCCGACCAGAATATAGGGACTATGATGAGCATGAGCCTATGGAAGTTGACCATACCAGGAGGCAATGGACTCGCCCACGACAACGAGATGATAGGCCCCGCAATTATAGACCCCCCACACAGAGGCAAAACGACGTCAATAATGTCAATACAAACGGATGCTTTACATGCGGTAGGCTCGGTCATGGTTACAAGTCCTGTAGAGCAAATTACAATCATGCACCATTCAGAAGAGGAGGTTACCAACCACAACAACCCGCACCACCCCCACGTGATTACACCAGAAATCAGTATACCAGAGACGCACCACAACCCCTCATGCGTCAGGGAAACGGCCGCGCCACTCACTAAACAGGACCGTTAGTGAGGGCAACAATCACAGAAACTGGTCCAAAACAAAAGAAACAACACAGAACAGAAATTGTCAAGTGGGCCCATCCAGTAAAATACAATATGAAGAAATGTTGCATGATGGAACTAAAATACATCCGGACCCCAGTTCCTGCATCATGTCTATACAGGGCCAACAATATAGGGCACTGGTAGATACAGGAGCATCCATCAGCCTTATTAGGTTCCAGCTGTTCAAGAGGATCCAACACTTAGTACGATTTCAACCGTCCAAAACACACCTAGCTTCAGTCACGGGACAAAGACTAAATTCAGTTGGGACAGCATGGCTAAAATTTTCCTTAGGCGAAACAAATTTTGAACACCCATTTGTCATTACTAAAGGAATGTCTAGAAATCTTATCCTAGGGAGAGATTTTTTTAACAAACACAAAGTTCGAATATACTATGACCTCCACAAAATCAAAGTCAACAATACGTACATAGATCTCCAGGACGATATCCACATAGCGTCTTTGGTAAGGATTACAGCTCCCATAACGGTGGCTCCAAACTCCCTGGTCATAGCAAAAGGCAGAGTAAAAAATTCTGAGTACATAACACCAGGGCAATCAATTCAAGTACAGCCCCTAGCAGAAGAAAGCATTATTGATGACCCATTGTTGCAAATTACAGAGGGAATCGCTGAAGTCTCGAAGTCCAGAGATTTCCCCATCATGATATTGAATATGTCAGGAAAAACTACCAATATAAAAAGAGGCACAGTTGTAGCGCAAGTGGATACGTCAACAATAAGACAAACCAAAACCAATAGAGACCATCCACAAATTGTCTCAACCACTCCCACTGGACATAATGCACGAAATCGCAGTACAAATAACCATAGTACACGGAAAGTAAACAGTTATAAGGCTTATGCAGAAAAAGGCAGTAACATCAGTCACAGTTATGTTACACCACAGCATACCCTACCCAGATGGCAGAAACGAACCAGTCCATACATAAGCAGAGAAAGGCCACAGTATGAAAATGACTATAATTACTCATTCTTGCGCCCCAGCACACCAAGAGAAAAGATGAAGTGCTTTATATCACAGAGTAACAGAGAAACAGAAATTGTCTTGCCAGGAGGATATCCAAAGCGACAAGACAGTGATACATGCCCCATGGAGTATCAATATAACTCAAAAAACAGGTGGATATGATAAAGTCCCAAAACCAATTGAAATTTCCGAAGAAAAGGAAGAATTCTTATATGACTATACCACAGGAGGATACTATAGCAGCAAAGTTGGAAACAGAAAGAATGAAAAATTTTCGCCCAGGGAAAGAAGACAGCCCTATAGCACAAACAGAAGAAATACAGTAACGTACGCGGATAAGCGCAGTTACGGCAGAAATAATCAGAAAAAATGGCACAACAACGACTACCCCAGAAATATAATAAGAAATGAATATACAATAAATGCAGTGACAAATGGAAATGCACACAGTACATGGCAGAGGAGACAGTACCAAGCACAGCCCAATGAACGGCAAAGAACTACGCAAAAGAAAGCCACATACCAGGAGCAGAGATTTTCACAAGATGCAAGAAAAATGCCCCAAAATTATGGGAATGAAACGGAGGCATCAAGACAGACCAGAGATATCATAGCAGATCATAAATACAGAGAGAGAATAGCTCAGTTACTTGCAACCCTGAATGCCACAGAAGATAATAAGCAACGTTTGAAAACGTTTGTAGAAAAGCACCAGGATGTATTCGCACTCAATGACATGGAATTAGGCAGAACTAACACTGTCAAAATGGACATTCAAACAACCACAGAGGAGACAATACATATGAAACCCTATCATACGCCCTTGAAAAACAGAGAACTCGTGGAAAGGTCTATAAATGAAATGCTACAGGCAGGAATCATCGAAAGATCCCGTTCCCAATGGTCCTCACCCATAGTGATCGTAACAAAGAAAGACGGCTCCAGTCGCTTTTGCTGCGACTACCGTGCCCTTAACAAAATCACAAAAGTCATTTCCTACCCCCTCCCCAGGATAGACGATCTACTTGCGACGTTAGGAAAGTCTACATACTTTACCACACTTGATGCAAGGTCAGGCTTTTGGTGCATCCCCATGACACCTGAGGCAAAACAGAAATCCACATTCTGTTCACATATGGGAAGCTTTTTTTTTGGAATGTTATGCCATTTGGTCTAAAAGGATCTCCAGCAACATATATGTCACTCATGGATGAAGTGTTAAAGGGTCTACATCCATTTGCCCTGGCATACATAGACGATATCCTGATACATACCACAGGCACGATGGAAGACCACCTCCGCAAAGTTGAAACAGTGTTTGATAGACTCAGGCATCACCAAATAAAGTTAAAACTGTCGAAGTGTGAGTTTCTAAAGACAGAAACAAAATATTTAGGCTTTGTCATCAATAGACATGGCGTCAGACCTGATGAACATAAAGTCAAAGCCATAAGAGAAATGCCTAGCCCCAAGACGGTGAGACAAACACGCTCATTTATTGGTACAATAGGGTACTATAGGCGCCACATCATCAATTTCTCCAGAGCAGCAGAGCCTTTGATAGCCCTTACCCGCAAGTATGCACGTTTCAAATGGACAGAAGACTGCCAGAGATCCTTTGAGTATCTTAAAAATGCCCTAACCACCATCCCACTGCTTGGACATCCAGATATTTCTCAGCCCATGATACTATACGCCGATGCCTCAGATAACGCAATTGGTGCTTGTTTGGTCCAACCTGTACTAGAAGATGAAACACCCATCCTACCAAACATTCCAAATGAGAAACCCATTGCATTCCTATCCCACGCATTGTCAAAGTCACAAAAACGGTGGACCACCACTGAGAAAGAAGCATATGCTATTCACTATGCAGTACAAAAGTTTGACTTTTACGTCAGAGGAACTAAACTCATTATAAGAACTGATCATCAACCTTTGGTTAACTGGCTCACCAAAACACAAGAACAGCCAAAGAAGTTACAGACATGGGCAATGAATTTACAGTCACACCCAACGGATGGAATTCTATACTATATTGATCAGAAACAAGAAGGGACACTAAGAAAAGTCATTCCAGCACATCTAGTCCCAGAAGTATTGCTACAGTTTCATGATAACAACGGGCACATGGGAAGAGACAAAACAATTGATGTCATAAAGAAAAGGTATTATTGGCAAACTTTCTACAAGGACATTACAGAATATGTAGCCACCTGTAGAACATGTAAATTGAGAAACATGAAGCCACATTTAATTCCCCTTCAAGAAATGCAACCTTCCCATTACCCCATGCAAACAGTGAGCATTGACTTATCAGGTTCTTTACCCCCACTCACCCAATCAGGCAACAAATACCTCCTGCACATAGTTGACCAATACTCTGTTTGGCCAGAAAGTTACCCACTCAGTGATGCCACATCGCAGTCCATCACGCAAATTTTTTTACAAGAATTCATTCCCAGGCATGGCTGTCCAAAACGAATCATTTCAGACAACGGTAAGCAGTTTATAGGTAACCCATTTAAAGCCACCTTACACCAGCTGAATATTGAGCATACTACAACCACTTATTATTGCCCAAATGCAAATGGCAGAAATGAACGCATGCACGCCACCCTACATGATATTATTAGCAAATATATCAAGGGGAACCACCAATACTGGGACCTATACATTAACCAAGCTCTTGAAGCCATCCGAGTAAACGTGAACGATACCACAGGAATGTCACCCTTTCTCATGCTATACGGAAGAGAACCAAACTTTCCGTTAGACAACCTACTTCGCCCACAAAGAAAATACATGGGAGAAGACCCCATCGAAATAATCCTTCAAGAAAAGTATAAAGCTCACCAGATTGCACAACGAAATACGCAGAAGGCATTTCACAAGAAACAGAAACAACATGATAAATCAGCCAAGCTACCAACGTACAAAATAGGAGACAGAGTATACTACAAGAAACATGTACGCAGTTCAAAATTCGATGACCGATGGTTAGATGGCTACAAAATCATGAAACAAACTACGCCTGTAAACTTCATTATTTGGAATGAAGAGAAACAACGCCAAACAAAAGCTCACGTAAAACAAATAAAAATTGATAATCACCGGCCCATTCCGCCTCTGACGACAAATACAAGACCAGTCAGAAAAGCCACCCTAAATTATAATCCATCCAGCACAGATTCGTCTGACATATCAGAGTCAGAGACGACAGACTCTGAATTTTACCAAGACGACCACATACCCAGACCACCCACAGATGAAATACATCGAGCAAGACAACAACGAGACTCGTCCGAAAGCGAAGAAGATATCCCACCACTTGAATTACGTAATAGACTACAAGACAGAGACCTGCGCATTAGAAATGAAGAAATCATGCCACAGACGTCACACACGATGACAACACGAAAAAACACCTTATATTCCACACTCAAACTTACTCCCAGCAGTGATAAATCGTCAGCTGATACCTATCACACCCCCAGTTCAGGCAGTTCTAGTTTTAACACTAGTGAAAACCAAACACTGCTATACCACAAGAACAAGATTGCTCGTTCAAAACAATCAGATCCTGAAGAAACTATACCCAAGCAGATTGTTGAACCATATACCAGCGATCTTTATGGAGACGAAACAGAACAAGACAGCACAGCTTTGTCAGACCCCAACGAACATAATGACAGAAAAATGGTAGAATTATACCAACAAGAAACAGACATTGATACAGCTAGTTCCATTGAAACCAGTGATGCGGATAGTACATTATTTGTACCAGTCAGCTCCAGCGTCAAACGCGCCTATAAAACAGAATCTGATGACTCAATCCCTAGCAACAAAATTCCGCGTATACAGCACAACTATATCAGACGAAAGATTCTGAAGAAAGGCAATCATGTTCCAAAACCAAGCCGAGAAGTGTTAGCCTCATCTCAACTAGTCAAAAACAACAGTGTGCAAATTACTGTGCCCATTGTAACCGGTGCTAACGTTCAGCACAACCAGGTCAGAAGAAAAAGCAAGGCGAAACATATACCTGCCTGCCTCAAAACCAACAGATGTTCCCAGCCATACACAACCCTAACACCACAGTAAAACCATCACCGCAATCAAATGATGCTAAGCCATCACCGCATTCGTCAATGTCCTCAGTGTCCCAACAATCAGCAAATGCAGTGTCGTCGCCTATCACACCCGTCACCACTGCTACTCAGTATGATGCTCGCCTAAGCAGTCGTGTAACGGGACATTGCAGGGATTGGTTAGAGATGGTGAAGGAACTAGCGAAGCTGTTCTGAAAAACACGCCCAGGTGTTTTACCGATTTGGTTTCGCAAATCCGAACACGGTCATCGCATATGTGAACGAACCTTTTTGTAACAATGGTACTAACTCTCCCCATGTACTCTATTTTCAGTTTTTGACAGTTCAAATGACTTGCTTACAGACTAAGATGTCAAAGCCTCACTGAGAAAGATTCTGCCGCAATTTTTTTTTCCAGCCTTAGAATAATGATGCCCAGAAAAGAAATCAAGACCAGCCACACGGAGGATTTTCTTTAGATAGCATAATCGTGAAATAAAAATGTTAAAACAATTGATAACACACGGTGTTACGAGTTTACAGACACCTTTATTTAGTTACATACATTTTCTTAATATTTAGAATGCTTAACCACTATACCGAACCTATAAAAGACATGTGGCTACACAACTTTACCTATAACACATGTGTCACACGCTATTTCTGTTGTAACATTCATCTCCACTTTTTGTAACTGATCTTATATGGGGAATTCCACGCTCCATTCACCAGCATTTTCATGCAGACACCTACACGCCCATGTAGTTTTTTTTTCTTTACCTCATACTAAATCCACCCGGGATTGATCATATTCATCATTGCCATCCACACGGAGAAACTCCTGATATCTGTAACACCCAGTAGTCTTGATCAATCATATTTGTTTCCTACTATGTTCCTAAACTCCTTAACAGCACATCCCCCCGTGTTCATACCCAAAACCATATTGGTAGGTTATGCCTATTTTTTCTCCCACAGGATTATTTATTTTCCAAATGTACATTATTATTTTGCTGTGAACCCAGATGTTTTTTTTTATATTAGTACTGTCAAAAATTTTACTGCTATCACAAATACCCCAATGACATTTGCGCATTGCTGAATTTCTGCAAATGAAGAATCCCTTGAGAGCTTAGTATATGCTAACCCCAGATTGAACACATTGACCAACACATACACCTATTTGTTGATGATGCCTTTGCCCATGTTAAAGAAATAGCATTTGCACATGCTGACCTAGCAAATGAAATACCCCATTACCGCATGATAACCACTAATGACACATGAGATGAAGAAGCAACAGGTTATGTTATGATGAAGATGACATTTTATATTAACTCGGTGAAACATTTTATGTTGTCACAACTGAGATTTTGTTGTAATGTTTTATGCACAAAAATCCCCCACATTAACATTGGAGGAGGAATAATCTTAGTCTTTCGTGGTTACTAGTGAAAGACAAGGATTAATAAAGAATAATTTTTATGATGAATATTTTTACATTGAACAATGTTCCAGATAAAGAATCAGTAAGCAGTATGATTGTTACACATATGAGGACCATATTTGAAGTCATTATTGAAAGGATTATCAGTAGACAAGAAAACACAAATGAATTTTGATATAATCCCATGGACAAGGTTACTAAGGACACAAAATGGAGATTAAATAATTGGAGAAAAAAAAAATGAATGACTGAATAATTGCTACGCCCAGATGGGTAAAGGAAATAGAGTATGCCATCCGCATTTTTGGAGAAGATATCTCTTTGATTTTTGCTTATTGCCTTTGGTAAAATGAACATTGTTGTATAACAAAAATGACTATTCCTTAATCACGAATTACAGAATGTTTGTAAGATAGTTGGATTATTAGCAATTGAACAATTTAAAATACTCTTAACATACCCAGAATTACAGGAGAGAAAATAAAATAAATGATTGATGAAAGTGGACACACTGAGATTTTGCTCACACCCGAGGGATATTTGGAATTAAATAAATACAAAAATAATGTTATCCCAAGGGACAGAAATGTCACAGATTATATCATGGAGATACTATGTAAAAAAAAAAAAAAAAAAAGAGAATATCTAGATTAGAAAATTCAGCAAACTTGTGTCATAGGACACCATGAAATAGACCCCCGCCCCACACTTAAGATAACTGACGGATGAGATTTTTTTTGAATTATAAGTACCATAAGTCACCCACTCTGGCTGTAGTCAGCGGGAATGTTACAGGTCACCACATAACTCAAATAGGGACTCTTTGACTAACCCTCGACCACTCGCGAAGGCAGAGTTTGGTTGTCGAAAATTTTGCACATATGTAAAAAGAACATGTTTTTTGTTCCATGTTTTAGTAAAGTCTAGACATATTTATGTTAATAGTTCTATAAAATGATTAGTTGATATATTGATGAAATAAATATGCGCAAATATAGTACATGGACAAGTTTAACATGTATTCCAGTACAGAATAAGAGGAATAGGGAAGGAATCCACATGTCTTTTCCCCCCCCCCCTTATTGGATGAGCACCATGATACGCGTAGGAATTGGACATTTTTATAAAGAAAATGGGAAATGGTACCTACTGTATGCAAGATTTAACCAGAAATAAATGGATTAATAGTAGTCAGAGTGCCAGGAACTTTGTCTTACGATAATATTGTGGATTCCCTCACGATCATTTGATTATTTTCTTTTTTTTTCTGTCCTTTCAATGATCACTTTTTTTGTTTGAGGTGATGACGGGCAAAATGTTTTTCCATCAATGATTGATTGCTCACATTTTGTGGACTGCAGTGAAAATGGTTTACGTTATCTCAGTTGATACGAGTTCCATAAAATGGAAATTTGTAGTTTGATGTGTTTTGCATAAAGGTAAAATATTGCTAGATAAGGTACATAGGGAGTTTACTAAGGATGAATTTTCTCAAGAATAAAGGTTAAAGATGGACTAGAATAGATAACAATGATAAAAGTAAGGGAATTGGAACAACCATAAATGATACATTGGTGTTATGAAAAAAAAAAAGGAGACAAACTATAAATTGTAAACAAGGATGCCTCGAGAGTGACCAACATGGATACATATTGTCAAGAGTATTAATGGCAGTTGTGTCTTAAAAATGAGAAAAATAAAGTAATACAGAACCCAATTAGAAAAATTCATGATGATTTTAGGAAATATATTTTTTCTTTTTCCCCTTATATTTCATAATATGATAGTAAAACATTCGTCTGTTGGTTGGTTGCTGAATAATGTGATGTTTTTGAAAAATTGATGTATGGGAAGTCAAAGAAGATCTTTTTGAAGAATAATTTAATATATATAATATAAAATAATACTTTTCTAGGAAAAGAGTTCACAAAAAAAAAAAAAATACTGTATTGACAGAAAAGAAGGAATGATTAGAAATAACTGACTAATGGACAGGATCACCACCAAGACGCACGGATATTGGAGACAACACATCACATATTTTGAAGAAAAAAAAAATAGTGTAAATAAATCTAACAATATAGAACATTATTTCTACAGTATATGACGGACTTAGTAAACGAATTTTATTATACACTTACCATTTGGAAAATGTCTATAACAAGGAAAACATTCAGATAGATAAATAAGGATAAGCCAGAGAGGTTTTAATGCTTTTATTGTGAAAAAAATGAGATTACTTATTATAAAAATGATGCTGGTTCGTATTAAACGTCTGATACATATGCATATTATGTTTAGAGATGTTTTCTACATGTAATAATGAGCAAGTGGCTCATTCACTAAAAAAAGAAGAAGAAGAACTGAAGATTGATGATACCCATGTGGAAAACATTGGTCTATTCTATGAAAGTGGATAGATTGCCATTACCATAGGAATTAGAGATTTTTGGACATTTCTTGGAATATTGCAGAGTACTATTGGATGGAAATAGAATGAAAATAAGTACGCCAGAAAAAAAAAAAAAAAAAGATTTCTTTAGTACTTACAGGCTTTTAATATGGAGCAAATAACAGTACAGAAAAGAGAGATAACACACCCTATCTACCACATCCAAGAGAATGTAATCAACTATATTTTTGAATGAAATGTAATAGATTATGATAATCCAGCCAAGTTTCTGCAAATAAGATAGTTTTATTGTTTCATTCCCCCCAGTGTTTGCCACTCTGTCGTCACAATTTATTTTTTTAGTGATGACCTTATGAGTGTTTTTTGCAGATTTGTTGGTAAGTGTTGCCCAAATTTGTAAATTTTGGTGAAAAATATTAATGATGTGATGTAATAGATAATTTAGGTTGACACACTCTTGGAGTTTTTGAAGTTGATGTCCACTTACTAGTTTTTTTTTTTACATAGCAGACGACCTCATATAGACATAGTAGGACCCCCAGTATAGGAATTAGATTAAATTTTTTGGAAATATTTTGGGACTTAGAAAAATTTTTGAACTTTAAATTTTTCTGAAAATTTTTTTTGAACTTAGAAATTTTTGGGGATGCATTTTTGTTATTGATAGTACTCAAATAGGTCCTCCCTACGGGATACATTTGCGGAGCCCCGGGAATCTATATGTGGCCGTGTACATAGTTTGTTCCTTTGGAAACAGACTATAATTCTTTACAAGACAGAGGAAGCACAGACCACCCCATAATTTTATATTTTATGAGAAAACAGAAAATAATAAAATAGTGTCACAATATATAGGACTAAGAGTCGCTTCTCCCCCCACCGCACCCATTTCTAATAATTGGGTGATTTCCCCCTGAACCAATCGGATTAGCTTTCTTTTTCTCAGATTTTTTTTTTTACCCCGGGGAAAGTGGAACATAAGGACGCCATTTTTAGAGTAGAATGAAAAAGAGCGCAACTCAAGAGGTCGTATCTGGTCCAGCTCTACATATTTCTTAGTGATGAGGAAATCAAACTTACAACATTTATTATAAAATGTGTAATTATCAGGACATTGAGTGAATGATATAAAAAATTCTTACTGGCCGTAAGTAGTGACAATCGTTAAAGAATGTATTTTGAAAAGAGCTCCCAACCCTAGTCGCACAAGCAGAACTAGGTTCGAGGATTTGAGAGTCAATTTGGCAAAAAAATAGTCTTACACCACCACAAACCATGTAGAGGAGAAAATATCGGTGTGTTGGAAAGCATTTACCTCAAGGAATGCTTATGAGGATAAAGAAATCAAGGACAAATCTGAGGAGATGGTAATCGCTCGTCGAACCTAAAATAAGACTGTAACTTAAAAGAAGGAAGCACGGTGGAATGAGAAGGTTCGCCAAATTTTGAACAACCTGGGGAGTAGGGGGGCCTACGAGACAAAGATGCGAATAAGGGATTTTTGTGGCATGACGAAAGCATCTGATGAGAGGATGATCAGAATTTTATTATACTTTTATTAATTGTAAAAACCTGTTCTGAATTTCCAGACTTTGTTGAAATTTTAAGTTTCATGCTGAAAGAATATTATCCCACCCCCCACAGGAGGGGTTGAAAGTTTTGCATGAAATCGAACGCTGTTGAAAAGGTTGAATTACTTTACAGTTTTTGGAGATCTGGGATAAGATATCTCATCCCATTTCAATTAAGTTCGCCTACATCATCAACACCTTAAGGAGAAGAAAAATCCCCCGAACCTGGTGAAAACAAATTTAAGAGGGAAATGTCTAAAATCTCTGGTGATTAGGCCAGGTTAAACATCTGCTCTCACTGAAAAGTAAACTTTAAGAAATAAACTGGCAAACCATACCGGGATAATTAAACACGTGCCCACATGATGTAAATGGTGCCAGGTGAGGTCCCGTTCTCCATCCTAAGAGGGAACACCTCTTCCCCGGTTACAAAAGTCTTAAATACAAACACAGACCATAGTTCTTTCTTGGGGGGGTGTACCCATCCACTCACGGTCCCGTATCCGTGTCACAACATGTATCCCTGTGATGGGCCCTGTCTCCATATCTCCTTCCCTGCAATGTTATTTTGCTATTGACTCTATTCGCATTCCCTTTAATGGTAACAGAATATAGAACTGGCTGGGGCTGGGTATAAAGGGGGAAAGGGGGGCCTGGTTAACGTGTGTCCTTATGAATAAAATAAAAAAAGGAAAAATGAAATAAAAAATAAAAAAAAAAAAAAAAGAGAAGAAAGGAAAAATTTATTATAAAAGTGAATAAGATAGTAAAAAAAATAAAATATTCAACCTTAACAAGTTCCTCTTGGTTTATACTAGGTGTCGTTGGTGTTGTCTGGTTATTGTCAATCAATCAACAAGTGGGTAGCGACAGTTGATTGATCTTATTCGTACCGCATTTTAATCCCTAGGTTATCTGGTTCTGTTCCTACGCCAAAAACCATTTTATAATAATAAAAGTCCTTCATCTTTGGGGGGGGGGGAGTCTGGTTTGTCATATTTATTGCTGTCCAAGTTTTATAGGACATAGGGGGGAGTGAGATTTTAAGGCATTTCGGAGGGGGGGACGTGCGTGGCATTTTCTATGATATAATAATGAACAATTCCTCATTTTCCGTTCTTGGACCCGATCTCAGCGAGACGCGTTATGGTGGACTTCCATATATTAGGTGGGGTCGCCGGAAGCTCCTGCTATGCTTGACTATTTTGCAGAGTTATGTCAGTACCCCATTACACCGTTTCCTTCTTTAACCTAGCACCGAGTTGTCTATATTGCTGGCCCAAGATGGGGGCGGTTTTAAGTTTCAACACCATGTGAAATCGGTCCTATTCTCTACCACGTCCTCCGCCGACTAACCCCTGGACTGCTTCTGAATTTCGGGCACTGGTCACTCTTTAAATGAACGTGATGACAATTATGACCAAACCTGGCTGACAAAGGTGGTGCTAGTAGTATTTGGCGTAAGGACTTAAGGTATATTTTATATTTCAATAGGGGTAGAGTTTTTCACAGCTCGGCAACTCCGCCCTTCCTACTCCACCTATGTTCTAGTGATGCCATAGTCCGCAACAATCTTACTGTTGTTCATGCTACTATTCGTAGGATCTCATCCATGATGACCACCTGTCCTAGGCTATGGCAAACAGAAACAATATCACATGTTGTCGAAAATCACCCGTTTAATGCCTGGTCAGAAGCATTTTAAAGGAAGTATGGGTGTCTTACTGGAAGCACGCGTACCTCGACGAGTTTTGTAAAATCGGTTTAGGCAAGCAATATTGCTGCAACATAATGGGTTTCTAAAAACAATGGGAGTCGGACAACTAACTGTCTATTGTTTTTCCCCCGACCCGTCAAAACTATAGTAAACCACTTCTCCCGTGTAATATGCTCCCCATGGAGATAAAAATGAGAGTAAAATTACTATACAACCTAGAGAAGCAAGTCTTTTAGGGATTCAGTATCCCCTTTGTGCCTTCGCTCAGCTCCGATATGTCGGGGCTGATTAGAGTACTCAAGAGCCTTAAGGACTGCCTTGGGCGAGCTCTGGGGTTCTCTCCCTTTTGTGTACGTCCTGGAGTCACGTGGAGGATCTCCAAGAAACCTTAATTTTCCTCATTATTATCTTTTCTCGGTCCTAAAATGAGTGGATAGACTAAATCATCCTAAAACAGTGGCATTGAATGTTTTCTCACCCTCGCGTAACAAACCAGATGAGGATCACGTTTATCTTTGCTCTTTCCGGGGCCATTGTTTTTATTTATACAGTGTCACCAGTGTAACTGGTGTGTCTTCACCAAGATGAGGTGAAACTAGAGGCTGGTAATTCTGAACCCGTACAACAAATTTATAAGCACAGTACTTGGATGTTTTGCTTACCGACCAGTATTTTTCTTGATCACTAACTTGACCGCGGTGGGTGGGGGCGGGGTAGCCCATGGGGGGGGTTTTAACTTCGTATGTTTCAAAAACTGTTCCTTTTCAGACCCTTGCACCAAGTTCATGGTTCAGTGGGGGTTTACCCAACACACCTCGGGAGCATATATGCAAGGGGGGCAATAAGGGTACCTGGGGGTGGGGGGGCCGGGAAATAGACGATGTAACAATTATTGGGGGACGCGGGGGGCATGATACATGCGTCCCGCATTAAAAGTAATATGCAGAACGATCTACACCAGAGGGGGCGGTCCTTCGATTAACCCTAGGCATTCCGCCCCTAACAGACCTGCAACCCCGGGCCTCCCCCCCTCCCCCCAACCTTACCTCCCTGACTTCCCCGTTTTATTCTTTTTTACCCTGTATTTTTTTTCGATCTCCCTTTCACACCTCAGCCTAAACATATTTCAACAACCAAATATACCACTTTTTTAATGCGAGCTTGCCATTTTTTTTGTGTTGTTTGTTTTCGTAGCTCTTAGGGGTGAGTGTCAGGAGTTCCATCCAATTTTTTAGGGTAGTGATCAAACCTGTTGGATGTGTACCCTCTTTTGCTGGTATCTTTTCTAATTTACGGGGGCAAGTCATGCGCTCTATCTGATAAGGAGAGCTAGAAACATTGGAGGGGCAACCATGTTCAAGAGTGTCGCTTTGGATCCAATCTAAGAGGGGGTCTCTGAGCTCCGCCCTCCAGGGTGAACGGATCCTTCTCAGCCCATGATAAAAAAAAAAAAAACCGTCCCTCATCAGGTGGGCAGGGGGGTGAGCTTTGGTCTATTTGAACTTTTTTTGGGGCTTTTCCAGGGGGGGGGCGATTAATCATTGGTCTTAGCAAAAAAATGCTACTTTTTTACGATTATCTCCGCCACCGAAGGTGGCTGAAAAAAGTGATTTTTTTTTGACCCACTCCTCCACGGTACAAGACGTAGTCAACAACGGCGTGTTAAGCATATTGCCATAAAAGACTCATCATCTATTTCTGCCCGCTTAGCTTAGCTTCACGGAACGTAGTTCCTATCCCCTCAAATGTATATGGGAGGGGGTGGACGTTTCAAAGGGGGGAAAACGCTTGAAGGCAAGGTCTTTTTGTTACTTCAACATGTCGGGTAATTAAATTCTGCTCTTTGGCCCTGCCGCCAGTTAAAAGGAGATAACACACATCATAAGCAACACAAGCTCCATCAGGACTCTGAGATAGCTTCTTAGATGTTTGTATTTCTCCCAAACGGAAGCCAGGGGGGAGTGTAGTGGGGGAATGAGGACTCAAACATTGGAGAGATAGAGGGATAATTTGAACACAGGGTGGGGGGGGGGGGGGGGGTGGGGACATCTAACTAACTACAACAGAGGCCCCCCAACCCAGGCAAACCCCACACGTGAGGGAACCTATTCTGTCCAATTTAATGGCATTAATTTATATTTGAGGGGGGAGGAGGGGGGGCAAATTGCCTCGGAGGGGTTCATTTGTTTTTATGGGGACATCTATAAAAATAAAAAAACAAAAAAAATTGGACCGGGGCGAGGGGGGGGGGGGACCACAACCCCTTCCATTGTGGATCGCTAAGGGGCGGGCATGGGGGGGGAAAGTTTTTTTTTAACCTTTTTTTTTTTACCTTTTTTTTTTTTTTTTTTTTTTTTTTTTATCGTTTGTCTTTTTTTTTTTTTCACCAAAAAATTTTGTTTTTTAATTTTATTTTTTATTCCTCTAAATTTTTATATGTCTGAAATTGGTTCGCGCGTGGAGTCGAGGTCCCGGCGGGTCCCCTGGAGGTTCCTTTTTCTCTGTCAACCGTGGCTCTTTCGGCCTGTTTTTCAATAATCGAATTAGGGGGGTTTCTTATCCTTTTTTAATTGCCTGTCTTCCTCGGGGATCTGTTTGGCAGGGGCCTTCTAATCCTGGTTCAACCACTTCACTTTTTCCAAATTACAACAATATCCGTAAAAGGGGCCCGCGGGCAAGGGGGGGGGGTGGAGGCCTTTTAGGGGGGGGGGTAGGTGGGGGGGGGGGGAAGGTTGCGGAAGATAAAAACACATATTATATTTACGGAGGCGTACGTGGGCCAATTTCACACAAAAACGCAATTAGTTCAGTGGGACCGTCTGCTATTTCCTGGGTCGTTTTTGGAGACCGAGCATTAACGGGGGGTCAAAATGGGGGAGGGGGCGAGCGTGGTGGGAGCGTAGGGATAAACTCGTCTGGGGGACTAACCAAGGAAAAACCCATCATGGGGGGGAGGGTGGGGGGTCGTCTGGGACTCGGGGAGGTGGAGCAGCCAGGCGCACTTTTGAAGTAACCCGTCGGAGCTACTGCTTTTGTTTTAGCGAAAACCCAATTTATGGGTTCCCGTGTTTCCACCCCACCCCCACCCCGTTATACAATAAACTACAAAATAATCGGCACATAACAGGGGTGACGTCTGGAAATATTTAAAAAAAATTTTATTGGATTAAAATACCCTAGTTCCTTTTATTTTGTTTTTTTCCCTGACTCCAAAATAATTTATAAATAACAGTTTCGCTTATCTCATTTCAGGTTTCTTATCTTGAACATCTCTGACCTAACGCTTTTCAATTTAAAATATACGTTTTTTTTTCGCTGTGGTTTTGGGCGTGGCGCACCAACGGGTCCCCACACAAAAAAAAACCACCCCACACCCCCACCCTAGACTATTATTTAACAGAGATTCGGGGTTGGGGGGGGGGCGGTTATAGGAGTTAGGGGCAGCAGTGTACAATAATTCAATATAAAAGACATTGTTGGTCTTGGAAATATCTAAGGAAATATGTATCTTAAAGAACTTATCTCTGATGTGAGATTTAGGAGGAACATATTGTTTTTGTTGTTTTAATTTTTTTTGGCCGTTTTTTATTTTTTTGTTTTTTCATTATTTTTTTTTTTTTTTTTTGTCATCATCCACGCGGGAGGGGGCAGGGCAATTAATTATCATTTCATTTAAAATACCTTCATGTCATGAAGGAACAAATTAGATGTTGTTTGAGAAGAAAATTTTGTTATCAGGTTCATCCGTCCTGAATGGGGGGTGCCCGGGGGGGGATGCCTCTCAAGATCATTTTCCATTTACGACTTTTAAAATTGCTGTTAAATTATTTGGGTCTCCACGTTTCTTCGCCTCTCTTGTATCCATACGGGGTATTCAAATCAGTGGGGATTCGGGTGGGGGGGGGGGGACTGGCCTTGGCTCAGAATGCCTTACAAGAGGTTTCCTTAATTTTGGTGTGGGCCTATCCATCGCTATACACATAAAAAAAGCGCGCGGCGCTTAACGTCCTTAACCCAGTGTTGCTACCACCTATCATCCTTTTGATCTCGCTGTATGTTGACGGCGTTGGCTGATTAAGTGGCATTGACGCTAACATCAATTTCCCCACATTTCCATCCAATTTTGATCAGTATAGTTCATTTGTTCAAGTTTTCTTGCCTAAAGAATATTAAAGTTTTGTTACTACACAGTTTTTGATAAGAATTCTTTTTTTTTTTATTTTTTTTTCTTTTTCCCAATTATTCATTTCAGTTTAGCAGCAGCTCATTTTTTTTTATGATTATTGACAACACACTTGGTGTAATTTTTGTTGTGTGTGTTTTTAAATTTTCCCATTCTGGCATGTAGACATTGGAGGTTGATAGTTTACAATCCTAACATTGCTAAACCTATTTTTAAACAGGCAAACAAAAAAAAGCAATCATAATTTAATGAAACTGTCGAGCACGCGCTCTACAGGCGTAGCATGAGAAGAGCTGATCAGGAAGTAATGTTTACCTTAATTGCAAAGATTGTTTGTGCACATAGATAGTATCTGTGTGTCAAAAAAAATACAGAGACAAATTTGAGTCAATGTCCATGTGATCGATAAATCAGAATTGAATACGCAGAAAAGCAAAAGGAATTTCACTGATTATATAAGAAGTCACGAAGGAAATAGCGAGTCCAAATGAACAAAAAAACTGAGCATTTCTGTCACATGCAGGTGCCTCGAAGAAGATTTTGTCCTAAGAAAAACTTATGTTGTGTTTAAAATTCCTTAACCTCTTTTTTCTTTTCCCTCCGCTATTCCTGCACATTTGTCTGTGTTTCTCTGCTCCGGTCTTCTCGACTACGGAAAGTATTTGCCAACCTGTGTTCGTTTTCTTAAGCATGATTTTTTCAGAAGTTCTTCAGTTTATAAGGTCCTTGTACATCACTGGATCCCTCGCGGTCAGAGAATGAAATAAATTTATTGATTGTAAGAGCTTCGTAGAAGAATGACAGTGTTCTTTTTGTAAAGATTGTTCGCACTTATATAGCTGTTTTTTAGTATGCTGTTGGGTGTCGCGGACGCTGAAGGGTGGTTCTCGTCTAGAGTATCATATTTTCCGTGTATTCATGTGGTTGCTCCAGAGACTGGAAGAACGACGGCAGATAAATCATTGGTAGCGGTGGTTCTAGAGCATGAGAAGCAGGAAATAGGATTAACTGTTGTTTGTAAGAATCGTCTTGGCGTGGTGGTAATGTCAGGGAAATTAATATTAAACTTCATCGGGCTTCGTTGAAACTATATGGCTGAATTTGATTTTTTTTTAAGGTATCACGTGCGGTGGAAGACATATGGGTGTGTGGTGGAAGAAGGCAGGACGCTCGCTTTTTTGTAAGGTTTACTCAGAAGTATAGATAACCTGCGGACATAGTGAATGACGTCATATCTAGGCATAGTATATTGTGTAATTGTGTGTAAGAATACGCTAGCTAAAGTTTCATATTGTATCGTTTTAGCGCTGCGGATAAAAGGTCGCTGGAGCGGGTAAATGGAGGTAGGCGAACGTTTCTCAGTTATTCGCTTAGCTTATATTAAGCCTTAAACTCGAATTATCAAGGGATTAGTGTATTGGATGTAGATAGGGGTGTTGGAAATTAACTTTATATGTAGTGGTGTTTATTTTGCTTTCCTTTACATTTAGATTGATCAGCTACTTGCGTGGGGAGATGTATATGTATGTATGAATGGTTTTAGTTGGAGGCATTATAATTGATAGTAAGACATACTGGCTGATAGTGGGAGGAAGTACTGTAGCAGCTATATTTGTATTAGGTAAATGTGATGAAAGAAGTTGATGCTGTGGGTGGTAGAACGAATCTGTTTGTGAACGAGATAGAGATAGACCGCTAGTGTTGGGTGTCATGGAAGGCGAGTGAATGAAATAGCATTCCTGAAGATAAGGCGATTGCTCGCGCAATGGACGCACACGCCAGGCCGTCCACGCTGTTACTAAAACAAAGGATGGACCTGCGAACGTCGGCAGGGGGGGGGGGTGCGGGTATTGGTCGGGGAGACTTGCGGGTTACCCAGAGCCGTCAATAGAGCCTCCCACCCATCCCGCCCCTCCAAGCCCCGCACGACCCCACCACGCGCCTCACCCGGATGTGCCCTCCAACGAAAGACGGCGGGACCCACCCCGCTGACCAGTCTACTCCGGTAATATCTCTCCCCCAACTACTTGACACCGAACCGTTAAGGGTGAGACTACCGCTAAGGCACAGGACTTTGTAAACAAATGGACAGTCGCAGCTTTAAGGAAGACTGTGACTGTTTATGGGTGTTTCAGAAATAGCCTATTGAGGTGACCACCTTTCTGAAATGTCGAGAGTTTGTTCTGGCGAGTGCTGTAGTCCACATATCTATTCGAGGTAAAGGTCGCAACGAGACAGAGAGATTGGATTTGCCGTGTAGTGTCCTGTGCCTCAGAAACAAGTAAACCCCGAAGAATATCAGGGCATACCCTACCACATCGCATGCCCTGGGGGAGTGCAGGAAGTTCCTCTAAGGCTCAGGTTTCTGGGAATTGTGAAAAAGGTTGGGCTAGGTAAGTAGTTGTTGGGGGGTGTCGTAGTGTAAACGACTCTAGGGGTGTGCTTCTTTATGCGTGAACAGCAGTAGTTGAATCTTAGTGCTGACGTCGTGTCAAAGGGACCCTCGAGCAGGTGGATCATCAATTTGTGTCTGCGCTACACCCTGATTGGCATGTGTCCCTATGTGTAGCAGAACTCCTGAGGCTCAGCTGGCTATACTACAGCATATAAGCCTCAGAGACAACTCGTGGGTCGTGATGCAATCTCTGAACTGTCATAAGCGCAAAACTTCCATGTACTTGTCACGAGGACTAGGTGTTAACGGAAAGCGCGTAGTAAGATAATGCTCATTGGACTGATGGAAGCTGAATTAAGTAGTCCTACTTAAAAGCCCAGACATCCAGAAGTCAGAATTGCGCTTTTTGTTCCAAAACTCGTATAAGTAGCCGGCGATATGTGGAGATTGTATAGAGACTGTCGTCGTCGAGGTGGAGGAAGAGGCAATAGCGCCTGTTGTATCGGTACTTACTTATCCTGTATGGCATGGTGCACTGAACGCATAAGAGACAACTGGATCTGGTGTCTTAGATTTCTGTAAATTTATTTGGTGGTTATTTTATTTTGTAGTCTTAATCAAGTGAGTATGACAAACATTTGATTTTAAATAAAATAATAGTTCTTACTGTTATTTAAAGTTACATATTTGTACATCTTATAATATAGACTTCAATGGTGAGAGTCTTTGAATTTGATTCGAAATTTAGTTGATTGTTTGCGAGAAACCTTTGAGGTAGAGATTGTAGTCAAATACCGTCTGAATGATTTGGTTGGTGAGGCAGGGCATAATGAAAATGACCATTTCTCAACCCGCTTTGTAATTATTTACCTTTTCTGGCTGTTTAACTACGAGTCTCCTCTTCAAAAGATCTTGATAAGAAAAAATAATGAGTTATGATCTGAAGAGTGAGTCTGTCGCCCAGAAATAAATAGCAAGTGTTTTGGTAGGTTGTAAAATAGGTTTGAGAGGATCATTGATGAGCAGATCTATACCTGTGACTGTCTTTCTGTGAGAACGCTTCCCCCCCCTCAACACCTTAGCTTCACCCCTGTGAAAACCTGTGTCGAAAGGTCTATGTTTGCTTTCTCTACTACTATCTTCACTTTACTGATTAATAAACTTCTTTATGATTGCGACAGAATTGGATTCGCATGCACAAAAAAAAAATGTCCAATTGGAGTGCTGCACAATCAAAAAAAATATCTCTGCTTCTGACGCTCTGCGACAAACTGGCGGCAGTCCTCAGTCCGGGAAATCGTCTTACCTTTTGTGGACCGGTTATGCTGTGCTGCAGTGTAGATAGGTCAAAGTATTGTTGTGTGAGATCATTGTTAAACTAGTAGTTGCCTAGCATGTTTACTCCTGGTGGTACAGGGCAGTTGTGTGTAGAGGACGCTTTGCAGTTTTATGATTTGTTCTCTCCATAGGAGCGTACTGAGAACTTCGTGTATATTGTTTGTCCTTGTAACAGTATTTGTTGTTTTAAGCCTCAGTAGAATAAGGAAAGTGAAATCTGAATGGTCACTGGAAATTAATTAGATATAATTATTTCATTATATTTAAAGTTACTTAGATTAATTGTAAGTTTCTTTAAGTTAATTAATGGCTTAAAGATAATCTAAGTGGTTACAAGTTGATTGATTGTGTGTGTGAAAGAATCTGGCTGCAATTGGGTAACTACCTTTTGACTTTCAGAAGAAAATAGAGAGTGTATCACGGCGCGGGTTAAAAATAATAGAGTATGTAAATATACTTTAGTCCTGAGTTTATTAGTATAGAGGTGGAAGATGTAGTGTTAATCGGTCATGTTATATAAGGTTTTTAAGGTATCAGACTTACTAGGAGAATTTCATATATTTTGATTACTATGTCTAGTCTTATGTTATTATTGCATCTGGTAAAGGGATACATTTACTTTAGGAGACTTAATAGTAATAACATCGAGCTTCTAGTAAATTTGTTTCAGTGGTTATTATGTACTGAATTACTTCATAGAATTATTAGGTAATAATCGGAAGCAGTGTAAGCGTCTGTTCTAAAGTTAATTACTAACGTTTTATAGGTAAAGGTTTAGAAGGAACACACGTTTCACACGCCCATTGAGGCGATTATTGGGTTTATGGTGGTTTAGGCACCGATATTATCTTGACCGTCGGCAACAAGCAAATTTGAACAGGGGGTGAATGGTGTCGGCGCAATCAAAACGCGCGGCCGCCTTAAACTTTTCCCCAGAGTAGCTCTGGTTCCTCATTTTGGGGCTGGTTGGGTAATAGATACGTTAAATTCAGGCCGGAAATAAGTTATTATTATAAAACTATCAATTACTACTAGCATCGATGTTAAAGGGATACATTAGCGTCAAGTTAGGACTTAATAGTATTGACTCGAGAAAAAAAAAAAAAAGTAAAAAAAAAAGAAAAAAACAAAATAAATAAGAAAAAAAAAAGAACAATAAAAAACCTCGAGCTTCTTAAATAGATCAGTGTTAATTAGGTATCAATACATCATAGAACTTGATTCGTAAAGCGTGAAACTAGTTCACGTATACGAAGAAGATTGAACTACCTACCCAGCGACCTAAAATTGACAACGCAGTAGCTGGAACTCGAGAGAGAAAATTTATCCAATATTTGCAAAGATCACAAAAGTGTATCGTTTCCATAAAAATTTATAAGATGTTTCAGATACATGATAAGTGACCTCTTATTTTGGGAAGGCGAGGAAAGAGGTTACTCGAGGGGACAAGTTTAATTGCGAAGACATTGGTCTTAGATAGTCAGGCAGTACTTGTTTCACGACGTAGAACACAGAGTGGTGATAGATGATGTAGGAAGATGAGTGTGGAGATGGGATGAAAAAGTGGACTCGCGGCGACTGAGAAACGGAAGAAGGATGCCTCATAGAGTGGTAGAGAATGTTGGAGGCCAAGGTATAGCATTTAGTGGAAGACAGCTAATATGAGAAGTGAACCGCTTCTGGAAACTCAACTCTCTAATTGTAGTAAGGGGGGTTGAAAAGGTTCGTCGAGTGAAGTCGCCCCGCCACTGGAAACTCATCAAAAAGTTCGCCAGGAGGGATTGATTGAAAAAAAAAACCCATGGATTAGACATGTAGGTACATCGCCGGAAATTCGCATTGCAGAAGCTCCCACGGACCAGGTGTCAGAGATGAACATTGGTTACCCCTCCGCGCAACTTAGTAATTTATTTCCCCCTCAGGAGAAGCAGCGGCTCCATCGAACCGAAAAAATCGTTATTGTTCTATAAACGTTCTCGCATACTTATTGTATATTGACCCCCAATTCAGCCTATTATGTTTGTTAGTGGTTTACTTACGCAAAAAAAAAAAAAAAAAGATATTGCAAAAAATTGGGTTGTTAGTTGAGGAAAACTGAGCCAGAGAAAAAAGGACAGACAACGAAATAAAAAAATAGTACCTACACCACCGCACCTCCTGACCCCCGGCCCCCCCACCCCCCCACACACCTCAGCCAAAACTCCAACTCCTCCGGCCCACACACCACAACCATAATCTACCCAGCGCTCAACCCCCCCGGACCCCCCCCCCCAATATAGTCATGCCGCGCGCCTTTTTGACCCCCCCCACCCCCCCCCCACATAAATGACGTTTTTTAGGAGGATTTAAGTACGGAAGTAAACCCTCTCGTGCAGAAGGATGGAACAAACGACCCACCGACGTTCAGAAGACACGAAACTTCTCCTCGCGAAAGACACACCCGAACCATCTTATAATAAATCAATCAACAAACTGAGTATGCCTTTCGCTCAATATCAGCACCATAGGAATAGAAAACAGAAAAGAACCGATCCCTTCATACCAAACAGAAAGCAGCGCACACAACAAAGACCGAATTTTTTCTACTTCATAAACCACACTAATCAGCATAAGCGCTCAGGACAAACAAGGACTCTAGGGAACCGGAGAAATGGAGACTGTAAAAAAGAAGGCGTCTGTGCTAAGCAGAAAGAATAGATTTTTTTTTTTGTTTCTTAACTTCAGATGAACGGGCCTCTCTATCACAGGCTTAGCTCCTCCGCAATTAACGCTCTCACTGGGTCAACAAAAGGGCACAGAGAGCTTAAAAAAAAAAATAAATAAAAAAATAATCATAAAAAAATAGTAGCCCCAAGAACCTCCTCATTTGTTAACACTATATGGAGGTGGAAAACGACAAAGGGAAGTTACATAGGTTTTTCTAGAGAAAAACAAAAACAGCCTTTAATGGTACCTGCGGAACCACGCCAAGGTCTGATAAAACATTTGAAACTCATAAGACACAATGGTCCCGTAAGACCAGGTGCAAGAGCGAAAATTCTTTACACCTGTCACTTTATATTCCCACTAGGAAAATTGAGGGTTGGAAAGGGTAAACGGCCCCCGGCAAAAACGTGCCATATCACTGGGTTTTCTAGCGAGGGACCCAGCATCCACAAAAACCCCACCCCTTCTCCTGTGAGAGAGAAGGCGAATATGACACCCAGCGGAACGTAAGTATTCACCAGCGCCTCAGGCCAGGTAAATACAATACTTCTGTGAAAACTTAGACGAAGCAAAAACGGAAATTTTTGAGAAAAATGCAACAGTCACGATCGTCAGCCTAAAAGCAAATACAAAACATCATCGTTGCTGCCATAACTACAGCAATTAGCAGCTATATCCCTCAGTAGTCGCAAATAATGGACCACTGTTTGAACTAAAAAAACACGCGGATTGAAAATGAAGACCTGTCATCACTACTTCTACCCTCCCTCAGAACCAGCCGATTTCTACAAACATTTTCCCTAATTCCCAAGGAGACGATTAGTTTTATCAGAAGGAGATGCAGCCCATGAGTATTTTCCAAAGCTACAATAATTAGTTACGTCAGGAGATACGCCAGGGTTTGAGGCGATCCAACCGCCCAACATTTGTTGCTTGTCGTCTCCAGATACCCCCCCCAATCTACCAACATGTGATAGTTGGTCAACGTGTAAGCCTCCCAGGCTGAGATACAAGAACGACCTGTTGTCAGAAGAGTACCCTGCCCCGCCCCTCCCCACACTTCCACTGTACGTGAACCTGTGCGAATAGAGGCCTATAGTAAAACAATAGGATTGAACACCCCCCATTAAACCTACCCTATGCTCAATACACAAAGCCCCCTATAAGTTATTTTTCCACATGACCCTATTTCGATAAACTGACGTTGCATCTAAAAAGTTCTAATAAGCAAGCCACAAAGTTGATACCCCCCCCCAGCCCCAAACCCCCCCCAAATACTGCCCCCCCTCGTGTACCCGAAGTTCCCCCATGTGGATTGTACCAATAGTGTGGCCAGTTACCCGTCAAAACTTACCGGGATTACTTTGTTTATCGTAAGATACTGTGAACATGTTGTCCTGAGTTTGAAACCCGACTTGGTATGTTGTCCCCGGATAACTTTGTGTATGTGGACGTTTTAAAACCCGCAATGGGATACTTTCAATCCTAAAAGAAAGACAAGGGAATATGGAACGCCTAGGCAGGTCAAACGTAGTAGCAGAGTTAAGGAGATACATGAGAATTTCCTATTTTTTTTATGGAAAGACACGACGCGGCAAAGGGTTCTCATGGTTCACCACGCGCTTCGTTACAAAGGAGTTTTTTTTGCACAACGCCCATTTGCAAGGCGGGCCACGGAGAAACAAATCACAACTAAGCGCACGAAACAGGACAACAGATAGTGGAAGGAGTTCCAGCATCATGTTCATTTCCTAAAAAAAAAAACTAACCGTAATATTTGTGATGGAAAAGTTGTAATGAGTACCAGCACATGTTTGTGGCAATACGAAACCGGGGACAAGAAGGCATTACTCATAGGTTAAATTCACTCTGCCGAAGTACACCTCGGAACTTCCCTAACCGGTCAGTGATATCACGAACAGAAAGTAGACGCCAGTGGGCCCGAAGTTGGTAGCGGATTAACATCCAAGCTGACATAGGCCTCTCCATCATTGACCACGAAGTGGTATCCCATCTCTTGAACTATAACCATACTTCCACCCAGCCTCCCAACAACCTTCTACTCCCCCTTCCACCCCCCTCTTTAAATAGTTTGGTCAACAATTTTCTAACTAGGGGAGTTTACCGTGTCACAGAGGAGCAGGCTCTCGAAAGATTTTTGTCTAGAATTAATTAATGTTAAAATTCCTGTACTTTTTTCTTTTCCTCGTCACAATGTTGTCTGTGTTCTCTAGCTCTACCTTCCCTCCTCCCTCGTACGGAAAATATTTGCCAAAAGCTTTTGTTACCGTTTCTTTAAGCCCCTGATTTTTTCAAGTCTTCAATTAAATGGTCCCTGTCATACAAATCCCCATAATTCCCTATTAATCAAAGGCCTCTTAAAAAAAGCAATTTTCTTTAAAGATTTCGTATAATCCATACTATGTTATTTAAGCCTTTGGGTCCGAGGAACCTAGGTGGGGTTCTCTCAGAGTATCAAAATTCGCCGAGTTCAGGAGTGGGTCCAACTGGAGAACGGCCGAATAAAACTCCGTGGTACGTTGTCTAAAAGCATAGAAAACCCTGATACCACCTAGAACTCAACTGCGTTGGCCACCGCCGGTCCAACTACAGGAACACTATTTTAACTAACTTCATGCGATCGAAACATGCTGAATTTTTAAGATCCACTTATACGGAGAATCACGTTTGGGAAGACAAAGCGAACGCTTATTTGGTGTAAGAGACGATAACGCACCTAAAAAAAAATTATAATAGAATACCTTCAAGCTTTACCCTCAACCCTAAGCAAGTATATTGTAGATTGACGTGACAAAAACTCTCCTAAAGATATACAATTTCTTAATGCTGTTGATAAATGTTCGCAGAGGGCGAAAGCAAACCTCTCCTTATTTCGCTTAATTATTAGCGCTACCTAACCTCGTAAAAATCAAGTGATTAGTTTAATGGTATGTAAATTGTAAAAATTACTTCATAGTTGTTGGTATTTAATTTCTTTAAACATTAGATAGATAGCTATTTTGCATTTATATGTAATAATGAATGTTTATTGAATTCAGATATTATGATGTAAGAGCCTAGGCTGGATAATGATACAGTGTTACTCACAAGCTACTTGTATTAGGAATGTGATGAAGAAAGCTTGTTTGTGATCCTAGAGGATAAGAACCATGTCTCCTCCCCATCAAGTAAACCCGTTTGAAATAGAGAATAGTACAAATCTCCTATACCCAATGCACTAGCAGTCAACGCAATGGACGGCACACCACGGCTTCCAGGGGGGCGTCTGCTTATAAACAACGGTTGACCAGACCTGACTGACGCCGAACCCGCTCCAGTGTGAGACCTAACCGCTAAACAGGAAATTTGTACATCAAATGGACAGATCGTTCGCCTTTAAGGAGAAAGACTGACAGTTAAAATAGAATGGTTTTCAGTTAAATACACAGATTATTATGGCAACCAAATTTCGCTGAGACGAAATGTCCCAGAGTGGCCTGTAGTCCCAATATGATCTGTAAAAGCAAACAGAAGGATATGCATTTGCCTGTAATTGGTCTTTCCTCAAAAGCCCCCCAGTTTGCATGCAAAGTCCTTGAAGGCCACGTTTTCTGGAATTTTGATTGCTGAGTAAATTGTTGTTTGCGAAGTAAACCACCCTGAGTTGGCTCTATGCTACAAAGAGTGGAACTAGAGCTTACGTCGACGTCTGCAAACCCTCGAGCGTTGGAATCAGTCACAAAGGTCAGCTACCGCTCGCTGTACGGGAGGGGGACTAACCAAGCAAAAAATAAAAATTACAAAAGTACAGGGCCGATAAAAGCGAACAAACCAAAGTCTATAGCAACCGCTGAGCAGTCTAGCAGCATATAAGCCTCAAACCACCTCGTCAGCACCTGAACTTCATAAAACGCAACTTAACTTCACCAACGCAGGGTGGTCCGAGTTTTAACGGGAAAGCCCTAGATCGATCTCTATGGACTGATAGCAGATTAAACCGGTCAATACTTAATAAAAAAAACCCACACCTCAAGAGTCATAATTCACTTTTTTCCACGAAAAATAGCCGTAGGAGATTAAACTTTTTGCGTCAGAAAGTGAGGAAAATAGCCTCCTTACTTCTTATCCCCCCTTCATCCTCCGCCCCCCCTCCACCCTACTCCCCATGGCTGGGGGGGGGCAGTAAACTGGCTGGGGGCGTGAGCTGGGGCTAGACTCTTACTGCTGGTGAGCCCTGGCGTATCCCTGAAACCCAAGAACACAGGCGCGAGTTCTGACAAGTTCTCCCTAAATATTCCTAGTAAATTTTCTTTTATTAATTCAAAGTACATGTCCCAACAGTGAGATTTTTATATATCTTCTAATTTCTATCTTGACTTTCTCTACAGTAAGTAAATTATTATGTACATTCGCTGTAACTCCCACCATCCATTCTTGAGTTTTGGGACTTCTTAGTAGATTGTATTATGTAATTTCTTGTTCAATGGGTTGTTATCTGTTCAGAGCAAAAAACATTCTCCAACCCTCTTTGCTAATTTTAATCCTGTTCCTACTGTTACCTATCACTAGTTCTCCTCTTCAAAAAGAATTGTGAGTAAGAATCAGAGTGAGTTCCGTCTTTCGCCAGAGAAAAATACAAGAGTTGGTAGTCTAAAATGTGAGAAAATCACGGCAGCGTATGCGCTCCCACGGGCGTTGACACACCAACCTTTGCCCCAGAGATCTGCCATCATAACCTCTACTATAAAAATTTTCCCCAAGATACCACTAGCCTCACATCCTCTTGAAAACTAGTAGTCCCTAAAATTCTATGTGCTTGTCCTACTACATCATCCTTACTAAATAATAAACTCATTTATAAATATATATTAAATTATAATATGCGACAGTTGGATTCTCATCTTCAATGTCAATTGGAGTGGCAACAAACTCACAACTACAACTATAATTCTTCGTACAAAGAATATCAAGGCGCGGTTCCTAATTGTAATGTCCCTCTAAAATTTATGCGACAGCGAACACCATATGGACAAACAGAAAAATACACCATGAATTACCATCAAAAGAGGCGTTTTACCGCCCAAATTATCCTCCAGAAGAATTGACCCATCCTGACGACACCCACAAAATCAGATATTGTTGGTACACTCTGGCTCATGACATCCCGGTCCCACTCAGAGCCGACGTAGAGTGAAAATTAACCACTGCGCCATGTAGGCGGCACGTGTTACAAGGCCCATATAAGTCCCCTTAATCTAAAAAAGAGAAGTATGGGAAATTTAGACTAGAAGCTCCAACAAACAGTGTCACGAGATTATAGCCTAACCCCAATTGCTCAATTAAAAAAGTGATGGGGTCAACCCTTGTTCAGTGCCAAAAAATTCAGAGTATCTACAGACTTGAAGGGTCTTCAAAAAGTGTCTACCCTTTCTCCTCTTATTCATAGGATGTGAATTGAAAGAATAAGGTTGTTTCAGTTTCTAAGAAGCCTCATCGGAATTAAGAGGAAAATTCAAGTGGCTACGGCTGAGAGGAGGATCCACAACGGAATAGCCCTAAAGGGGGGGGGGATCTTAAAGAAGTCAAATACTCAAGAAATAAGCCTAAAGACCCGCCAGAAAGAGGGCATCCCAGCCGTGTTAGATCGTTTGAGTCTTTCCCTGATACGTTTTCTAATGTGTTAGGAATTTTTGCTCGTATGCCTGTATGAGCCATCGCCCTCCAACTGATTTAAAACTCAGTAAAAAAATATTACTTAAATTTTGAGCTCGTGTTTATAGGATATTTTAAAAAAATGACTGAAATGAGACCTACGGTGCAGTTTCACAGCAAACTAAACTCAGAAAACTTACTAGAATAGCTCGAAGCTCTAAATGGTGTAATATTTTAACAGATATACGCAAAATTAACCTCACAACATATCATTCCATCCCAACAAACATCTGGCCCTCAGAAACGTAACCTACTCTTCTACTGAACATTAAATTTCCCCAGTAAGCGGAAAATATATCCATTTACATTTATATTTAAACACGTTTTACATTTGCAAATGCACTGGTTTTGAAAAGGTTAATAAAAAAAATGATAAGTAATGTATGTCAGTTTATATCACCACCACTCCCTGACTCTATATGGGAACTTGGACACTAAACCCTCTCGCACTATTTGGAATTCTTGCCGTTCCCCATGACACCTTCCTCTCCCCACCTCAGACCCAGCCCCCCTAACAACCAACGCGTCTCTCCCTCTCTCCCCACCCCTCGTCCCGCCGTCCCCCCCTCCCTGCTCATTGCCAAAGTAACCCCCCCTCCTCTACTACCCCCCCCCGCCTCCCCTCCCGACCGTTCGTATTTCTTGCGCCAAGCTCATCGCTCTCACTCTCTCGCCACTCTCTCCCCCCCTCCCCAAAATATTCTCCATCTCACGCCTCTCATCTCTCCCTTCCCGCCCCAAGAATTGACAGGTTATCCTCCTCCACCCCCCTTCTCCCACCCTTTCTCCCCACCCGCCCCCTCCGATGTCCCCCCCACCCCATTAAACCAAACTCCCTCTAGTTACACCCGGCCTTGAAACCCCCTCCAACCCTTCTAAATTCTTCTTTCTCTCTTCCTTTTATCAAAAATAATAAAGTCTGCAATACTTCAAATTCAAAAATGTTTGTTCTTGAAGAGACATATAACACAAAAACATCACCTTTTTTTAAGAGTTAGTTTTTTAACAAAAATGATCAATCTAATGATCCGTTCCCAGACCGAATGTAAAACTGGGGACAGGAAGAGTATCTTGATTGTCTGTTTTGAATTTAATCTGCATCTCGTACATTCTTGTCTCCCAGTTTCTTGTACTGTTTTATCAATTGTGTTAGTTTGGCTTCTTTTTTCCACAATCAAACTAGTCCGTGTACATAACCGTTTGCCATTTGCACACTTTTCTATTAAAAAAAAAAAAGGGAGAGTGCACATAATGAAAACAATACAAGTATTGTCTAAACTGTCAACTAAACCAGTTTGCACCCCTTAAATATAAAAAAAAAAAAAAAAAAGAAAATATATAAAATATAAAATAAAATAAAATTAAAATATAAAAGAATAAAAAAAACAAAAAAAAAAAAAATAATAAATAAAAAAAAAAAAAAAAAAAATATAAAAAAAAAAAATTAAAAATCAAAAAATAATAATCTCTCACAATTCCCATTACTTCTAATTAAAGAATGTGCGTCCTTTGATCCCGAGTACAAGCAACCGGACAATCCCAGTTCTTCGGTTTATTTTTTAAGAAAAAGGTGAATTGAATTTAAATCCTGTTTCCCCGAATAAAATTGCAAAAAAAAAAAAAAAAAAAAAAAAAAAAAAAAAAAAAAAAAAAAGAAAAAAAAAACTGGACAGAAGAGTATCTGGATTGTCAGTCTTGATTTAATATCTGGCATCTCGCTTCGCAACGAGTCTGTGGGGCCCTTCCAGTTTCTTGTACTGTTGTAATCAATTGTTGGGTCGCTTTTGGCTCTTTTCCCACTAATCGGGACTATTCCGTGTACTCGGGCCAGTGGTTTTCTTCGCAAGAATAAAATCGACGGGGGCCGCACGCGGATCAGATCCTGCCACAGTAGAGTGTCTAACTTCTTCGCGCAAACGCCAGCGACGAACATGCTCTTTGTTGAGTCAGATAGTTATCTGTGTTGATCCTGCCAGTAGTATATATATGCTTGTCTCAAAGATTTAAGCCATGCATGTCTAAGTTCACACTGTCTCACGGTGGAACCGCGAATGGCCTCATTTAAATCAGTCGAGGTTACCTTAGATTACACGATCCTATTTGGATAACTGTGGCATTTTCCTAGAGCTAAATACATGCTTACGGTAACGCCAATTGAGGGCAAAGTTCCGTATCCTACCCTTAGTTGACTACACTGGTGTCAGAATGTATCGGCTTGTCCGTTCCCCTGACGTCCTGGCGGGTCAGCTGGAGATGTGGAAACAGCTTGATCTAACATTGTTGACCAAAACCTTTACGTGACACCGAAAGTTTATTTCGGGGGAGCGTACGCTCCTTTGGTCAGAAATGACTGATAAGGATGGATCATATATATATATTTATATTATATATATATATATATATATATATTATATATATTATATATATTATAATAATATCATACACCTAGACATTACATTTATCTCTAAAACAGAGACTATATACCATTTATAAGAGGAATTCGCTGAAATGGAATCAAGGCCTGGGGGCTTTGAACGAGGCTAAAAAAAACACATTGCTTTAAAAATCGCTTCACAAAAGGCGACGGACAGATATAAAAAGTTTAACCATGGCTCAAGCGCTATGCCGCATGGGTTCTTGACATTCTTAATCTATCTTTGTGAAAACAACCTTCGAATAGAAGCCGTCCATTGTCCCTTTTCTATCTACATCTCTGCCCAAAAGTAAATCTTTTTGTGCGAAGGCTATAAACACCTTTGACGGGACCATTTAGATTCTCTTGAGTTTGTGGTCCACTGTTGGATCCACTACTGCAAAGCAAGATGGAAGGGCAATCCGTGACAGTCTACTAAAGTAACATGTCATTAATTAAGCCCAGCTACTTATAATAACTGTCCATGTTTTCAGTGGGAGTACATTTTTGGAAAGACTGTTTTATTGCTTAGTTATGTGACATTTTTAAAATATTGTATAATTGTATTATTTAATGTAGGGAATTGTTTTGAAAATGTAAATTATATGAAGCAGAATTTTTCTGCACTAAAGTTAAACTGTAGACGGTTGTTAATTTAATTTCCTGATAATAGTTGTAAAAAGCAAAAAAAATTTTTTTGTTGTATTTGTTCTGTCCATATCAGTATTTATTTATTTTTGTTTTTTTTTTTTTTTTTTTCTTCCAGTTTTACATCCGCCCCTTTATTATTTACACGTAACCTGCGCCTTAAATAATCCTGCTATTTTGTGGTGAGCATTTCTGTCGTATAGATTTTAGATAGGTTAGAGATATTTATAGGTCCCGTTGAAGCAGAGGTGATAGTGGTAAATAGGTGAGTAGAAAGGTGTAGTGTAGGATGTAGAAATAGATTCACGAGTGAATAGTTTGTCAAAAGAGATATTTCTGATGTTATTAAAAGTGGTCATCTGTCCTGGACAAATAGGTAGTATCAAGATGAATACCAGGATAGTTGCCAGATCAAGAGACTGGTCTTATACAGTAATACCCCATTCTCTGAAAAGAGCAAGGTGAGGGTCGTATTAGACATCAAGGTGGGGTTAAGCTTATGTAACTTCTCACCCCGAGAAGATTGATGATGATGTACTCTGGAATACCTAAGGCTACCTCTCCTGATCCCCAAATTGATTTAGCTACGGGTCTAGGGAATGTATTTAATATATTTAATGATTAATTTCAAACAGGAACTTCAACTTTAATAAAATTATTTAAGCAAGGCTGTATGAAATTTATATGTACAAATTTAATTGTCTGAACCTCAAGCAACCAATCTTACCAACTCTTTTTGGTCAGGAATTCCTCATAAATCAAGAAAATGATTATTATACATTAACATAAATAAATATTTCAGGAACACATCTGTTCCACTTTCTGTAAAGGGTCACTTGGAATTACTGACACACACACAGTTCCTGTTCCTAAATAATAACTGCTGCACCAGTCCTACACTCTGCTACAGGTCTGATACTATCATCATACAACGTATTTTTAAGTTTTTTTTGGGTGAATGAGTTTGGATGAACTGGACCATTGCCTTCTTAAAGGACTTAACTTTAGACTGTTGCTGCTTGCAGTGTTCTTTCAGTAGTAGTTCACTCTCCAAGGGATCACCAACATTGTGACTCCTGGCTAAGAAGATAGTCTAGCTCCAGGTGTAATGAGGAGCTCTCAACTCCCACAACGCTCGTCTCTTAACAATTGCAATGGCAGCCACGAGGTAAATTCGTGATATCACTCTGGAATAATTAAGGACAACCCATTCCATGTAGAAGTCCTGCCTCAATCAATTCACCCCTAAACAATTATTAAAACTTACCATTGTCAGTTAATTGTGCTACCAAGTTGCACAAGACCTTGAATTCCCTTGTCTACAAAATCAGTTTTCATGTAATCATTCTTTCTCTGTGTTAATTCAAGGTTTGGGTTCCCTCGTCCATGTTTGGCTTCCATACAATAATCATGGCGAGTACAATACAACATGTGACCTATTGATTTACTTCATTCTAAACCTTCCCTATATGTTTAACACATGATCTTTGAACAGTGTGTCACTCCAGAAGAAAATACTAAATTAAATCGCTACTAGACACTTACTGTCGTAAATTTTGTTGCCAATATGCAAAAATTACTATACACATTTTTTTTTCATTTCGAACAAGCCTGCACTACTACACACATTCCTACTTAGGTCAGCGTGACACAACCACATCCCGCGGCAAGTACTCGAATTAATATGGAACACATAGGCTGTTTACTTACAGATCCAAATTATTTAACAAAGTATGCAAATAAAAATTATCTTTCTTACCCTCAGGTAAATACGTTCCACACACACGCACAAGCTGACTGGCCCGTAAAAGGGTTCTTAGCACTGCTCTCTCAGTTCAAACGGCAAAGTATTTGGTCATACTGTCAATATTTTTAGGATACGTCAGCTCGGCGTGGTTTTTATGAATTCAATGGCGGAAAACCACAAGAGGATGTTACTATTTATAGAACTACACCCGGCCAATCAGAGGAAAAGTCAAAAAGTTAATTTTTGAGACTAGTAAATTATGCGGTTCTAAGCGTGTTTGTATGATCTGACCAAATTTTAACATTATCAATATTTCCGTTATTAATAGACAGATTTTAATTATCGAAAGTGATAATTAAAACGGCCCAATTTCTCTCTATCGTTCTATATAGTTTTCCTTTAGTTAGTCTCTTTGCATTTCAATGTGGGTAATTTTTGATTAGTTAAATTGGGCATTACACTGTTGTGGTACTATCACTAAAGAAAATTTTTCAAAGTTAATGTGAATTTATTATGAGGGAATCTTTATTTTTGTGTGTTGAGCAATATTAGCGCTAATAATTCGAGATATCCCTTTCATTTTAATTATCTTTAGTTATTCAGAAATAAATTATCTACGTTCAGTCAAAAACACAAAATAGGCATTATTTCCACGTCAACCAAAATTTTCTTATCACTTACAAGATATGGAAAAGATTTGATTGGTTGTTAAATTTGTACTATGCTCTTAGATAAATTTTGGTGGGCGTGGTAACTTTTGACTTGTTTCCTAGGACAAATTCAAATACACTAGAGAATTGTTGGCGGTAAATTTGACTGGGCCCTCAGACACATTTCAAATACTGTAGTTATTTATAGATTTTTAAAATAACGTTAACTAGTTTTTTGAGCGGGGAAATTTTTGAGCGTTTTGTCATGCAGATTCACTTTCATACAATAGTTAAGGAGAAAAAGTTGTCTCTGGATGAATAGTTTCTCTAGTCCAGGCCTATCTATACGACTATATTGTAGTGTTTATGGACACCTTACTCTTCCAAACCCCTTATCTCTATAAAGATAAGTTTAACTAACACACCCCACCCACACACACAATTATGTGACACCAAGACACACAAGACGTGAAAAACTTATGGTTAATTGGGTATGGGTCTTGACCAACACACAAATGTACAATGTTCCTTTTTGTTGTTTATTACCATTAAACCTTTTTACAACATCAAACATATATAGAAATCAATAAAAATCATGTTTACAGATACGAGTATATTGAAAAAAAACCGAACAAAAAAAGTGCCCTCCCCTTGTTGAGAAAGGATCCCAAAAGAAGTTAATAACCCAAAGGTCAAAAATAAACACTACGTTACAGGAATAGGACTATGAAGAAACAAGTTTTCCCCACTAAATTACTACTCACTCAGTAAAGTACTCAGCTTTTAGCGAAATAAAATAATTAGTTAGTACAATGATTGTAACAAAGGAAAATATTAAACTCTCTCTGTCTCTCACTCTGTCATATGTGAGCCACAAATATTCTTGCTTACCTAATAGTTGGTGGTATCCCCTTGAAAAATTACCATGTCTAAACCTATACTGTCAGGTGGGTTGCCCCAAAAATAGCCCCAGTCCAGCCTTTATATATCGAATAATAATTACAAAGTGGACGCCTAAATTGGTGGTTAATTTTTCCTGGATGAAACATTTTGTCACCCGGCAATTCACTGAAGGAAGACGTGCTCTGGACTGGAAGTTCACGGTTGCAAAAGGAGAAACGTAATTCCTGTATTGTTAAGCATCGGTTTCTTTGACAAATGTTACAATATGTAAAACTGATGGATGATGTTTAACCATTATCGGCTGGCTCTTATGGTGAGTGCCGATTTTGAAACAGCGTAGTTTTTCTGGATCACTCCGTTGCTACGGCTGTCAAACGTCAGGATTTATATGTTCTCTTTCGTATGTCCAGCGAGCAGCGCGCTAATTGGTTGAACATTATTTCAGGGTAATGTTACCGTCAAAATGACGTATTAATCTTTACTTTGATATTCATTCTCTGGGGCCAAACGGGGGTGGCCCCCCCAAAAACTTTGGGTTAGTTTCACGAAGCAACTTGAGGACTGGGTACCCACGAAGAACGATCAACAGTAAATCATTCACTGAATTATAAAGATAACACAGAATTAGTAAAAAGATTCGTAAAACACAAAAATAATAACTAATAGTACTAGTAAATGTTATACTAGACCGCTGGCAATCTGGGTGATTGATCGAGCTTCTGCCTAGACAAGAGAAGACGCGATTAGAAATTTTTAATAAAACTGCATAGTAGTATCACTATCCACCCTAAAGTTTTTCCGCTATGGCATCGGTCAGGCAGTATCCTGTAAAAAGGTTTGTGGCATAGTGATTTATACCCATAATTGCCCCGCGAAAAACGCCACAAAAAAAGCGCCACAAAGTCATATTATTATTCCATTTATCCCATACGAGCGACTTTAACAAAACTTGCCTGTCACAACTAGCTATTAGTCGGCGTGATGTTGTTTAGTCACATAACATTATCCCGCATAAAGACATTAAGTCACATCACGATTTCACACAATGAAATATTAATGCGAAATTATATTCTGTTCACTCATCCGTCATCACGTTAAATCCTCCCCTTTTAATGCTCTGTGTTTATAGCTCCACAGCTAAGAGCCAAGTATCTTCTTTGTGTAAGAAAAATGATGGCGGGGTGGGTATTTGAAATGTTGGTTGTTGGGTGTTGTTTTGATGAAGTGATGGGTGTTGAGGGGGTGGGGCGGGCACTGTTAAAACGAGCTGACCGTTATTGCCTCTTCTCGTTCCATCTTGGTCTACCCTGTTCAACGCCTGAAAAAATTTAGTTATAAAGGGGTATTAGTGTCATTTTTGTATTTTATAAATTTTGTATTCAATTTAAATAGCATTTGTCTTTAGCAGTTGCTGATTTTTAATTTATATTAGTATTTGTACCATTTTTGCGCTTTCTCTTTGTATTGGGTTGTTTTTTGAAAACTATTGTCCTTATACACTTTGGTTTTACTTTGTCATTAGTATTTGTTCTTTTTGAGTTTTTGTTTGTCTGAGGGTATGTTTAATTCTTCTCTGACCTGGCACGTCCTCGTTGGTTCTTTCAGCAGTTTGAAAGCGTGTCTGCCGTTTCTACTGTTCTTCCATGTTGTCTTTCATTCCTCGTTTATAGTTATCTTCACTTGGCTCTTGATCTCTGACCTTCCCAGTCCTGCTCTTATAGTGTTTTTACTTGTTCTTCCATTCTTGGCGTTCTGATCTGCCAACTCGTTACCAGCAATACCTATGTGTGCTGGAACCCACACTAGCCTCACACTATATCCTCTGTTCCCTAGTGATGTATTAATTGCTAGCATTTCTTCCTTTATGTCTGGCCGGCTTGTGGTGGATTTTGCTATTAAATAGCTAAAATGTTAATTTATGCAGATGTGAGGTCAAGCTGTGAAGGCCCCTGAGTCTAATAAATAATAGGGTATGTATTTTCAGAGAACCTTGCTGCTTCCACCCTACGACCTAAACCTGCGACGTATTTTTCTCCTAAGTAAAATAATGGTGTATGTACAGTATGTTATCTGGCTAATGTCTAGGGTAATGTAAAATGTGATGTGATAAACTGACAACAAATACACCTAAGACTATAGGAAAAGTAATTAACAACACCCAGAGTTAAGTTTAAATGTGAATTAATTTTTTTACAATTTATTGTTCCAGTATCACAATTTTGTGTATACTGGAATATTGAACTTCAAAATGATCAATCAACATATTTACATCAAAATGGTTCAATTTATAACTGTATATACTATTATTCACAAATTTAATTACATGTGGCAATCTGGGACAGTTTCAATGTACTACTGATCCTATGAATGGGTAATGTTAGGAAGAACGTCTGAGTTCATCACAATCTGAATAATTTATTAAACACTTGGGAAATGAGAGTAATTTGGTTTGATCTACCAAATGCCTGCAGACACTGGCTTAACTTTGAGGCTTCTGATGTGCAGTATAGTCAAACCACCAGCTTCCAATAACAAGTCAGGCTTCTGATCTTGACATAACAAGGAGGCACACAGTTGATACTGCCTCACTTCTTTAGGATGCAGAAATATACAGATCTCAGTTGACCTGGGCTCACTTCTAGTCATAGATAAAACCCTGGAACAATATAAATGCGGCCTACATCACCCTCTGATATACTCTCTCTTTCCCTAACTAAACATTTTCAATTCATTCAGATTCAGTATGGTAACTACACAATTACTTAACGTTCTTAATTGGTTTGTTACCCCATTCATGGTCAAATAAACTTCAAAATACAGTTTGACCCTTTCCTTGACAAAGGAAACATTTAAGTTAATAATATCAAATCATGTACAAAGACAGTGACTTGCTGAAGAAGACGGCCAGTGGTTTTCCTGGTCTTATGTCACAATACTGTACAACAATTTCCCCATTACTATTTAATTTTATTTTCTCCCAAAGTATCAGAAAACCTGTCGGGCTTTTCTACAACCTGTTACTATATTTCTTAACAACTCTGTGAATCAACACAATGTTTGATGTTGGATTCACTCTAGATAATCTTTTTCCCACATCATTTTCATACATATTCAATAATACATACATCTTAATAATCATAATAATGATACAAAGGTTTTATTTCTTACCGCATCAAATGAAAATTTCCTACTAATAAGGTTAATTGCGATATATATGGTCAAATCTAGATCGCTTGCTGGTGCAGATCAGCAAAGCCAAGACAGTACTTTTATCTTGCTTTTAACACAACTTTTTTGTAGAAACAATTTTCTAATGTGGCGACGAAAGCCTTTCCCAAATGATTTTTATCACCGTCATAGTATATTTGACTCCAGCCAATCAGGACCTGTTTGGCTTCTAGCGTCTTTTTTTCAAACTGAACTCAAATTTTCAAATCTTGGACTACCCTACCCTTCCCCCACTATCTGTCAAGCTGAGAAAGAAGTAGTCTGTTCGTCCATCTGTCTTCTGTCAATATATAATTCATTTACTACTAGTTTATAATTCTGACAAGTAATTTGTGATCCTGTTGATGTCTGTCACACAGTGGTTTCATTTTTATAAGTTTATTCATTATATTTACTATTATCGTTTTCCTACTATCTAACCTTGTATGCTTTGCTTTTGGTTCAAATTCAAATTTCTGGAAACAACGAACTAGTGACACGACCACCAATGCTCCATTCTTCCTCTCTCTTACTATATATCTTTTTTTTTTTAATTTCCACGTTACATCGTAATTTTTTTCTTTTTCTTAACTGCCGTTCTCTTTCAGACGAAGCAGCGCCTTTTGTAGTACGTCACAAAATTTCGACAACGCGTTTTCTTTACGTTACCTTATAGTTAATTTTTTAGCATGAAATACACTGTGTGTGTGTATATATCTTCTGGCGTGTCCAACAGCGTGGATATAGTACGAGAACCGCGTGTTTAGCGAAGAGGGGTTTTTGCAAGGCGGTGTTAGTATTGGCGTTAATTACTCTACTAGGAGTAGAGGAAAGCAGATAGGCAAACGCCAAGGCGGGTTTATTTATTATCATAGCCCCCGTAAAATCTTACTGAATCTAGTGATTGTTTCACAGATTTCGCTACACGGCTACATTTACCTGGGTGTTCTCGTGCTTGTAGTGATGATAGTGACGCTGTAAATATCGTAAACAGCTTCCGGTGGGTTATCTTCGATTATTTCTAAGCTTTTAAGAATTGCTACCATCTCTGCGTTAAAAATCGAAGTCCTTTCAGTTACACTGTAGCTCGTTTTTTATTCCCCACTGTGGTACTTTACCAAGTAACTCCGGCACCTCGTTGTCCACTATCACCCTTGAATCCATCAGTGAATGACGGCAAGACTTTGTTTAGTTAGTTGATCTATGAACTTTCTACTGGATATCTATTTTTGGCTTCCTTATCTTCTATGTTTATTTTTGAATCTTTTCAGTAAGCGAGTAGTCTATGATTGGTGTTTTTAGTTCCCAGGGTGGTCAAAATTTTGTTTCTTCTATATTTATTACTATTTTTAATTGTGATCTTTTGTTTAGTTCTTTGAGCTGCGTTTAGATCTTCTATGGTTCTTCCACAACCTGTTGGATATCTATCTTTGTTTAAAGGGATGTCCCACACACTTGTTTGGTTTTTTTTGACAAAATGCTTTATGTGCTGGGTGGGTCACTCTTCTTGTGCTACTTTACTCCAATAATTTAATCTCAGTTCTTTCCGTCTTAGACCAAGGGGTGGGAGTATGCCAAGAGCTACTTCTAGCGCTTTTACTGATGTTGACACAAAATGACAATAATGGCATCTGTAATGGTTCTCATGGCTGCATTTTGATTTCCTAAAACCAGGTTTTGCTTTGTTGAGAAGCTGCAGCTTGAGTCATAGACAATGCTGGCATAATCCAGTTTTCCCCCCTGATGAAAAGACTGTAGAACATAAGCACAGTTATTTTACTTTGCTTGGCCCCCCATCCATTTACCTTTTACTATCCTTAGTATATTTTAGGGGTCCCCTATCAGCTTTCTACTAAATTGTCTATATGTTTATTAAATTTAGTTGTTTATCTAAAATTATGCCCAGAAATCATATTGTTGAGGAGGTACATATTTTCTGTCCTTTAACGGTTATATTGATTTTGTTATTTGTTTTAAAATTTCCTTTGCTGAATATCATACCTACTGTTTTGATTACATTAATTTGGAAGCCCTAATTTTTCATCCACTCTGAAACTCTGAAACGTTGTCTATTTGTTTTTGAAGCTTTTGGTAAACATGGTCGAAGTTTTTCCAGATCGCCAAATGGCACAGTCATCTGCAAATTGTGATACTTCATTCTTAATGTCGTTAAATTGATGCTGCTAAATCATTTACAGCTATAGTGAAAATTGAAGGAGAAATTACTGATCCTTGAGGAATCCCATTCTGTTGTTCATATATTTCTGACCTATCATTATTCACCTGTACAGCAAAATGCCTGTCCTGTAAAAAGTTTTCTAGATACCTATAGGTTTTACCAGTAATGCCAATCTTTTTCATTTTGTAAAGAGCTCCATCTCGCCAGCATTCATCATATGCTCTAGCTACACCTAGAAAGACTGCCACTGTTTTCTCTTTCCTCTTGAACCCTAGCTTTTTACATCATGTTCTAATCTTACAAGCTGGTCTACTGTACTTCTGTCTGCTCTAAACCCCCCCCGCCCCCCTGACTGGTTTGGGCAATATAACTGATTTTTTTCTAGGTAGAATTTAAACTCTTTTTATTCACTACAGTTTCCAGTATTTTACCTAGTTGTGATGTGTAGGAGATAGGCCTATATCTAGCTTACACCATGGGGCTTCCTTATTAGGTTTTAGGATGGGTACTATCATAGCTACTTTCCATGCTTTTGTATCTTTCCTAAGCTCCAGATTTTGTTATAGACGGAAATTATTTTGTTTATAGTTTTCTTGGGTAACTTTCTTAAGGATTTCATAACTAAAAAGTATATCATGCCCTGAGGCAGTATTAGATTTCTCATTTATTGCACTAGTTTACTTCTTCCTCTGTTATATCAGCATCTAGATAGTTTGTTTCATCTATTTAGTCTGGTATTTCTTTTTGAAAACTGTATCTTAAGTCTTTTCTCTTCTCTGTCGCATGTTACGCATTGCCTAGTTAAATGTTTGAAGACCGAAAAGTGGGACATCAGTGTTTCTGGCCTGACAGGGGTATTTTTCCCTGTGTTGTATCTAGGGCAGCCAATCAGAGAAGGGGTTTCCCACGGTCAGATAGAATGACTTCGGCGAGTGTATAAGGAAGAATAAATCGTCCGAAATCATGGTTAGAATTAGACATCGGGAAGGAGAACGGAATGACAGACAAGGATGAGAATGGTCTCCTTTTGACGGGAATATCTTCATTTATGTATAGGTACAAGGAAATCAGAAGGGAGTAAGTAGTTGTGAAGAATTTTGCAAGAATAGTGTCCGTGCATTGAGAAATCCTGTGTTTTTCCTATTTCTAATTCAATATAAAATCGCTAACACGTCAGATACGGGAAAACAACATATGGATATACAGGTTAACTCATGGAGAACGGCAATATATAACTCCAAAGGTATGAACTGGGAAAGGTGAAATGCAGGAGACCACGGTTGGAAACTCATTTAGTACAACCCCCCTCGAAGTTACAACTATTTTGGGAAGTTTGCTGGAGTTGCGAGCCTTGTTTCCTATACGTCCGTTAGCTCCCTATATAAGGGCGGTCGTAAATGATTTCAAATTCACTTGTACAGCGAAGCAAGACAGAAGGACAACGGCTGGAGAGAGAGAAACGTGTCACGGCAAATATCTTGTTATTTGCAGCCAGGCATGTTTCTGTTACTCCACAAAAGCCAGTCTTTACTGATCTTAATTAGATCCTGCGAGGGTATGTAAAGTTACTATGTAAAAAATAATACAGTAATTACATCTTTATTTCAGGATTTGTTTAATCTATATGTTATGAAAGTATCATGTATATTAATTGATTACTTGGTATGATTGTTGAAGATTGGAACCCGAAATATAACCACCATGACTGAGTCCGTATCAGGGCTAGCAAAATCCTTTTCAGGACTAATAACAATTTTTTCAGGACTACCAACAATCATTATCAGGGCTTATTCAATCTGTCCTTCAAGTTACTGCACTTTACAGAGCTTACGTGTGAGGCAGGGGGATACTATAACCTAATACCATATATGTGTGTACATATTATTTTGTATTATTTGATTTTATAAAATGTTCCACAGTAGACACCTGTCTTGTCACTGATCCATAATCATCCATTTTCACGCATACATCTGAAAACAGATTCATCTCACCTACAATAGGAATGTGGTAATTATTATCCACAAATAGCCACATATCCTACAATTATCTGCAGGTTCATACTTGTCAACCAAAAGTCAGAGGTCAATGATCAAGAATTGCTCGATGATCAATGCTAATTGCCCCAGCAGTGTCTGGATTGGTAGAAGCACGACCTACTGAAGCTGTACATCTCATATGAACTGATTATCAAAACAGATGAGTGATATTTGTGACAATCGTGCACCCAAGAAGTGATAACTGTCAAGCAGAGTGTTGTGATGACAATTTGCGTGATGAACTAGTGAAAGTTATAAAGTGAATAAGACAGTGAAGAAGTCTATTACCCAACTAATTGGAAGAGTCTAAAGAAATGACATTTTAGTTTAACTTGCAAAAACTGTAATTGATTTCGCCAATTTGGTTTTGTATAAATATAACTTTTGTATCACCAGCCACACACAATCATCACAATTAGATAGATGTAAATAAAGAGGATATAAATTGTATTCACCAGCTTTATTCATTCAATATAGTTGATACTGAGTTTGGTTGAATTTTTATTAATATCACAGGTGGTCACATAGCGGAGGTGGCGCAGTAAGGTCTGACTGTTCTCTGAATATTTTCAGTCCAGATACTTTCACAGCCGTGACTATCGAGTGATACCAGTGTACTTCTCTGTCACTGGGACCTCACACATTCTGGAGAGAATACTATTTCTACTCTAGCACTATCATCTCACACATATAAAACCTTCCGCTACATTCTCTCATTTTCTTCTTGTCCAAGACAACTTTTTGCACTGACTTTATAGAAATACTCAGCAAGGGCATTAGCTTTTTCATTATCTGTTTCTGCTCTCCTTGGTAGTTTGATTGTTGGCATTATTGTTTTCTTATTGTTCCCTTTGATTGCCTTAAGCTTTTTTTTTTTCCATACTTCTTTAATTTGGGTGCTAGGTTTAAGTGACTGACAAAACTCCTTCCAGTTAGTTTTCTTTGGCTTTAAATATTATTCTGTTGGATTCATTCCTAATAACTTTTATACTCATCATAGTTTTCTTCTGTTTCTGTTCATTTCTATATTTTTTTTGTAAGACCCTTTTTTTTCTCTCATGAATTTCTGCACAGCTTTTATTCCACCAGGCAACTGGCTTTTTTATTCCACTGAGTTTTTCTTTTCTTGTTATTGTTATTTATTGGTTGTAGGGGCTGTGGCATATTTTTATTTGGTATAGATTTTATTGCTATTTTCAGAATTTCATTGGGCAGTGTTTCTGCCCACAAGTCAGTATCATATGTTTCCATGGCTTTGTGTTCGATCACCTCCCGGTCTGATTTAAACGCGTCTCGGTTTGCTTTTTTATAGTTTAAAATCGGTGTTTCTGGTTCTGGGTTTGGAATGACTTTTTCATGCATGGTTATTACAATGGGCAGATGATCTGAGTTTGTGTCTTGTAACACTTCCCCAATTTACATTCGCTAAGGTTGTTTAGTTGCTATACTTATGTCTATTGCTGAGTCTGCCCTGTTAGCTGTGGGATTAATTCTAGTTGCAGTTTCCATCATTTAGTATTAGCAGGTCATTATTTTCTATGAAGTCAAGTAGGTGCACTTTCCTGCATTGTCTGCATGTTTGTCCACCCCAAGCATAATTATGGGAATTAATATCTCCTACTATGACTGTATTTTTGGGGCCTAGTCCTGGTGCTTATGGCTAGTATTTTCTAACCCTTTAATTGTGCCATCTTTAGCGTATAAATTTTAAGGATTGTTAGATTGTTTGGTTCTTTCTGCTGCTATATTACCTGGATACCTTCTATGTTGGTTGTATCAAATACTTCCCAGTCTTTAATTTTTTAAATGTTTCGCTAACTAAGACTAAGCGACACCCCCTCCTCTACCTTCTTTCCCTATCGTGCCTAAGTATCTTATAGAGCCTTACAACTATATCTAACTATTTGGGTTTAAATGCGTACTCTTGAACAGCATATATAACAGTAGTTTCCTCGCTGTCTCTGCAAGTAGGGGGGCAAAATCTCTTTTTTTGATACCCCTACAATTCCATCTGTAAAAATAATTTTATATCCCTTTCTTATCCATTGTTTATATGAACTTAGTATCCCTTTTTGATTTTTGTTGTAAGAACTATTATTTTATATGCTTTCCTACTAGTTTATATTTAGTACACCTTTTGTTTTGGTGTTTAAGAACTATTAGTTTGCTTTCTTATATTTATTGACCCTAATCCGTTGCTTGAGGCATAAGGCCAACTCTACGTGGTGATTCTTTAAATGTAATTAAAGATTTTTTTTCAATACTTGGGTTTTTGTGACGATTCTTCTGTTTGTTCCTCTATCATAACTCTCTCTAAGTTGCCTTGACAGTTTTTGTTACCCATTCTTTCCATTTAGCTTCTGGCTTTTGTTTGCCCCTTTCCTTTTCTAATTCTTCTCTCTGTCTATGTTTAATCTCCTGTCTCTGATTTTCTATCCTTTTTAGTGTAATTTCATTATCTCTTTCCAGTTCAGATAGTTTAACTAGTATCATTTCATTTTCTTCTTTCAGTGCTGACAATTTAACTACATCCTGTGCAATTTGGTGTTGTATGGCTTTCATTTCTTGTAGCATTGCCTCTGCACTTTTCAGTGCATTTGTATCTTCCGAGGATGTAGTTGAATCATCCGACTGGTTTTTTGTGTACTGTTTTTAATTACTTTCAAACTGGTTCTTACTTTCTTTTGCCCTGGAACCTGGCGCTGTGGTTCCCTTTGCAGTTAATACATTTTCTGTTTGCATTTTCCTAGTTTTTATAATCGGCATCTGACATAGCCTTTTTGCACTGGGTAAAAGAGTGCGAACCGGCCCAGAACCTACATATTGCCTACTTCCCACCCTGCAACTGTGTACCCCCCCCCGACCATGGACCAAAACTTCATGCAGTTGGAGCACTGCAAGCCACTGGGGGAATGAAGGCTTCTGTGTTTTTTTGTTGTGCTTTTCCAAAATAGTACTGGGTCTTGGGAAGGGGGGAGGAGGGGGGGGGGGGGGTCCCTTCCCTTTGTTTGTTATCACTATCACTGTGAGTTTACTATACTCCCTTTCACTTTTATTCGTTCTACGTGCACCAGCTTTAAATCTGGGTTCTGTTTGGACAGATTCTTTAGCACTTTTCCTCACCTGACAGGGTTGGGGTTTATACCTTTTTACCACACTTTTCCTGGTTTCTTTCGATATCTCTATTTGGATTTTGATGTTGTGGGCCAGTTGGATATTTTTTGGTTTGTCCTGATGTTCTTGCAGTAGATTTTTTTGTTTTTTCTGTTACATTTTAGTGTTATCATTATTCCACTGTTGTGTTTTTGTATTTAGCAATGGCTTTTTTTTTGTCACGACTTTTTCCAGGGATCACCAGGATTTTTTGTCGTCCGGGAGAGATCTAAAGCGTACCAAGGGCTTCTGTGTTCCAGCTATTGTTGTGTTATTATTTTTCACTTTTTGGGATGTTTCCTTTCGGTAGGAGTCTTCTTTGTTTCCTACTCTGGTTTTCATGACTTGATTTTGTTTATGCTTACCTGTTTGTCCTGATTATCATTTGCGCCCTGAGTACCTATTCTTTTTGTTTCGCTGTGCTCGTTCCTGAGCTTTCGCCTTTATTGATTATGTTTTTTTTTGTTGTTTGTACTACTGAGCCTCCTTCCAGTGTGTCCCTTATTATCTCTATCCTGTCCTTTATTTCTGTGTCTCTGACTTCAGGGTTCGTGGTCCTGTTTTTTCCTGTCAGGTTTGATGTTTTGACATTTTCAGGAAGTTTAGGCCACGCTTTTCCTTCCCCGGACTGTGAAGATGGCTGCCAGATCTCACACAAGCAAATGCCACGTGTCGATTGGATCTATTTATTTTCTATATTTTAATTTTTTTAATTCCAAACGATACTTAACTAGTCCCCAAATACTTGATATTTAAATGTTAAAAGCTAATAGTCCTACTTTAATCAGACTAAAAAGGAATCACCACTTATATTTAATATGTCGTCTATCAAGCCGCGTATTTAATAGAATTCCTAAGTTGTGAATATTCTTGCTTTCTCCTCTCTTTTTTTTAAAATGTTATAATATTATTTAAGAAACACTTTTAAACCTGTCTAGTAGACCCAGTTTAACAGTTATATCTAGTTCGAATTTTTACCAGGTAACTTTAATATATTTGTTGTCTTTAAAATATACTTTTGGCTTATTTTATTTTATTATTTTTTCCTCACTACAATTCCTAAATTATAGCCTACAAATATTTATAACAATAGTTAAATAGTCCAATAATACTTCACATTAACTGCACTAATCTAATTCTAACAACAAACTACAAAGGAAATCACCTCTTGAATTATGTCTATCAAGATGGCTGCCAGATCTCACCCAAGCAAATGCCACGTGGCGCTTGGAACTACTTAATTTCTCTTTCTTTTTTAGTTTATTTTGCCGTAAAATTTAGGGTTGAATTAAAATTCCAAGCGATACTTAACTAGTCACCAATTACTTGATATTTAAATGTACAAAGCTAATACTTAAATCTAACTCAAAAGGAATCGGCGTATTTAATAGAATTCCTAAGTTATATTAACGCTTCTAGCTACCAATTACCTAAAATTAACTGTAACAAACTAATACTGAAGATAGATAAAAAAATTTGCATCTTATCTGTAAACTTGAGTAGTTAGATGAATGTCTACACTTTGTCTCGTCCTAAAAATGACGTATCAGGCTTGTGCACTTTGAGGTTATCAAAAATACGTCTTACCCCTTCAAGAAACGAAAGTCGTGTACTATCAACTTAAGGTCTGTCCTCCAGTCGTGTACTATCAACTTAAGGTCTGTCCTGGGGTTAACTGAAAATATAACATTCAAACCGCGGAGTGGGATGAGAAATGGTGGATATGATACTGACTGTCGTTTTCTGGTAAATGGAGAATTTTCTTTTCTCGTAGCTTTGGTTATCAAATTATGCCATTCTATTAGATTATTTTTATTGTTGTTTGTTATTTTATTTTCTTCCTGCGTCATTTTATTCTTTTGTTAGTTTCCTTGGGTTGGTTTTTAATTCTTTCTTGTTCTATAATTTTACTTGCTTAGTTAGTGTTACTTTTACCTCGTGTTACACGGCTTCTACGTTTTCGTCTTTCCGCATCTCTCATCTTATCTTTAGTTTCATCAATGTTGTCCACGTTGTTGCCATGTTTTTTGTCTTATTCTCTTTATTTATCATCATCATTACCCTTTATCTCTGTCACATAATTATTTTGGGTCTCTGCCATGTGTCTGTGTGTGTGGTTTGGATATGACGTAAAAGTTACGTCATACAGTTTGATGTTGTTTGTTGGTGTTAGACCAAATGGAAAAGTCCGCTTTGTTCTTCCATTTGCCTATGCCCATTATTGTTAATTTTTAGCAAGTTTATTTTTAGATCTGCTGCTTTTACTTAAGTCTGTCAATGTGGTAATAATAATAATTATCGTCCCTTCAGTCCTAACTAACTATGGGAACGTCCTGTCCATTGCGCAAGATCACAGTTACATGGAGATCAAGCTGTTGCCCATGCAGCATTTTCCCCCGTCTCCACGCAGCCAGTAGATCCACAGGAATGGCAGTAGCCGGTATAGTTTTGTGCCAGCCACGTCGCAGGAGTTGCCAGAATAAAGTCGAATCAACATTAGACTGCCTTAAGGACTCAAACTTCCGATTTATCATCAGGGTTTTCTCCCGAAGCCTTTCCCGTAAACGGATATTCCCGCATCGGTGGTTTGAATTAAAGTTTTGTCTTCTCTCAGATTCTCTCAGATCTCAGTTGAAAATAGGGGTGCCGGCATCCACATAAAATTAAAGAATAGAATCCACTCAATGGCAATTGCCACTGGCAAATACTGCAATAACTTCAGTGCTGAAGCAGAAGCCCTGAAACAGGCAGCTGAAACTATTATTGAATGCAAAGCACATGCAGAAAAACAGATAGTAATCTTTACAGATGCCCTCTCAGTAATATCAGCACTGAAGAGCCACCAAACTAAAGGATTAAAAGATCTGATAATCTCCCTTGAAAGACTGGCCAAATGCTTCAACAAGTGCACTATCCAGTGGATACCAGCCCATTGCAACATACCAGGAAATGAGGAGGCAGACAGACTTGCTAAGGAAGGAGGCGCCTTACAACAAAATGATATAGAGACAACTTACGCAATGGCAAAGACTACTATAAAGGCTACATTCAAGTCCTAATGGGAAAGAGAGCACCCCGGCCATTTGAAAAATGATGCATATCATCAACTATCCAGGAATGAACAGGTCATCATTTTTCGGCTACGCACTGGACACAACAGACTGAGATACTATCTATACCACAAATACAAAATTGGTGCAACAGATCTCTGCACCTGCGGTACCAGCCCGATGACGGTCAAAAACCTCCTGCAGTACTGCCCAACTTACAGTAATGAACGGAGTAGCATATGGCAACAACCCACTTCTGTCAACGAAAAAACTGTTTGGAGATGTCGTGAACCCTGAGATGACTACTGCCTTTATTAGAGTCATAAATGTGGAAGTCTGAAGGCGAACGAGGAAGAAGAAGAAGATACGCTACCAACAAAGGATCACGAGCCCTTTTTGCCATAAAGCTGCTAGGTTTAAGGCGCCAGTGACTCGCCTTCGCCTCTTCTCCCGTCAGTGGAAATAGTTCCGCCGGGCTCAAATTGAGCCACACGTGAAGGCCGTAAGCTGGGCTTGGTTCTCAGGGGATATTTCTGACGCTTGCCATAGAAGCATTTATCTGCAGGAAGGAATGTGGTCAGGATGTTTTCTATACATGTATCGTTTGGTGCGAAAAAGCCGGTGTCGTATTCATATTCAAGCAACGTCTGTTCATCTTTCCTTGTATGACAGTGACCTTAATCAAGTTATCTTGTATCTAAGGTTCTCTAATTATGGTTCTACTACAAGAACATAAAGTAAAGGGGAGAGAGGACTCTCTAGTCTGACAGATCGTGTTAACCTGCAGGTGTTAGTAAATGTACGAATTACCAAGACCTTCATCTCAGGCTTCATGTAGAGAATTGTAATTCATTTACTATATTAGTATTCTCCCATGTTACAATGTAATAACATTGTATGAAGGTATGACAGTGATACTTTACCGAAACCCTTTTTTTCTTGGTCAAGGGAGATGATTGACGACTGACAACTCTTCTGGTGAGTGTAATTAATTATGTCCCCTATGAAATGCGTGCGCTAATTGGTGTGTCTGGTCTTCGTGTATAAGAGTCGCCATGAATAAGTTAAGTTTAGTTACAGCTTTTGTTAAAATGTTACAGTCAACGTTCAAAAGCGATATTGGTCGGTTGTTTTTATTCAGTGTTTTCTCAGAGTTTATTTTAGGTATTAGAGTTATTTATGATATGTTTACGCTTGGTGAGAGTTCTCAAAGGCTTCTATGTATAAGTTTAGTAGAAAGTAAAGGGGGGAGGGGCTAAAATAGGAGAGAAATGTCAGTAGAATTCTGCTGTGTGTTCATCTGGCCATACGGCAAATTAATTGATCAAAGTTTAAGTTTTCTTTCTTTGACCCTTAGCCCCCGACTGTCAACGCAGTCTGTGGCCATCACGCCTGGTGGTGTCTTGTATGGCAGCAACAAACTACTTCCACTTTGTTCGGTCGGTGGCCATCCTTCGAACAGTGACCCAGCTCTAGTTCATTCCATGTATCTCGACAGATCAGATATTATATATAAGTCAGTGCAGCAAGAGTTAACGCGTTTTTATAAATTATTAATGGCTGCTTAAATAGTCTTGTAAATAAAACTTTAATTTTCTAGTCAATTCGCACATATAGTTATAAACAAAGCAAAAGGTAGTAAACAAATTATAAGAGTGAAGTGGAAAAGCACTGTCAAGGAACTGTTTACAAAATAATTTTGATTAATAATAAATTTTAAGAAAGTAGAAACTTTTGTTTAATAATGTTGTTTCCCCGGGTACATGGACAAAATATTACTTCCCTTAAGTATACTTGTGATCGTGATTTCTAGTTGACGAGTTATTTCCCATACTTATCCATCTTCACTGACATCTCTCATACATCTGGGAATGATGCCTAAAATTATTTATCTGATGTGATATTAAGTAGTATCTGCTGCCATTATGGTTAATTAAGAGCTGTACTGTTCTGTAGTTTAGGTTTAAAGGAGAGTTGCGTCAAAACATAGTTTAGGTATTAGTAAGCCTTTCTCAATCTTTTTATCATGGAGGAACCCTTGAAATAATCTTCAGGTCTCAGAGAACCTCTTCATAAAAATGATTATATCACCGGCTCATGGTACGTTAGCGTGATTAGTCAGTTTCAAATATAATAGTTCAATAACAACTGTCAGTGCTCTTTTGAGCATAGAATACTTTTTTTTCTGTGGATCATTTTTATTTTGGCCACCTCACTAGTCTACGTTTGTTTGTTTTTGTGCGCGGTTGCCCGTCCACACCAGCGATATCAACTCTAATGTAAGTCTGTAGAAGAACCTTGACTATTTTTTTTTAAATTTTTAATTGCAGACAATTTCTTTTGTTAATGTGGTGAGCTTCTAAATACAATATCTAAATTAGAATATAACAGTATAGTGCATAAGTCAAGATAGAATAGACTAAAAAAATTTTCGGCGAGAATCGTAAGTTGTCGCCTACGCCTTCAGCTTATTATTTGCAAACGCATAAGCCGAACAAAACGGTACCCTATTTTTCAAATTCGTCCCTGACATAAACGAACCACTTTTCCTAGTTCTAAGAAATATTTGCCTGACTGCATTTGGGGAAAGGAGGGGCAAGGCTAGATAACACACGCAAATCACGTCTCAAATTGGTTCTGACTCTACAACCGACTTGCACGCTTTGCCCTAGACGGGTTTCCTCAATACGATGAAAAAGTTAGAAATGTGGACACTACGGTCATGGAAACACGTTTAGCTCTTATTGCGAATGACATAAGCTCTCGTAGGTAGTTTAAAAATAAACACCTAACATAGAAAAAAAGATAGAATTTTGAACCAAGCCACATAGCCCCATAAAAATCGTATATTGGTGTACCTGAAGACTTGCTGACCAAGAATATGTTGTTAGTTATCTAAATAGTCCATTAAATAATCAAATATTGATAAACAATACATAGAGAATCAGAGATACTGTCAGGTCAAGTCATATCTGCTTAGATTGGATCGCATATTTTTTGGGAAAAAATTAGGTGAAAGCTAGGCTAAGATGGTACGAGGAAGGGGATTGGGTGGAATTTGAAGTGAGACGAAATATTATTGGCCGACCTCGTACTAAACATATATCACCCGAGTAACGTAGTAGAAAATTGAATTGTAATTTTGAACGACTTTGTTTACAAGTGAAATAAGGGTAATCATTGGCCAGAGTAGTTGATATTGAGGAAAAAGCATTAGTTGGGGACGCCATTTTCTAACAAAATTTGGACACGTAGCGATGAGATCAGGCTTGTGCGGTGAAAACCATATTTCTCAAAAGCCTGGACAGAACGGCAGATCGAAAGTGTGCCAGTCATCGTTCACTGTGTATTTCATTAAATAAATATGGTAAGATTGACTTTATTAACATGTATCTAAAATAAAAATTGAATGTGAAATAATAATATATGTCTGTAAGTGAGTGGGTCTGTAGCAACCATTAGGCAAAGCCTAGAGATTGATCCACCATGTGATAGACTGTCAGAGAGGTGTAAAACTACAAGAAAATATGTATGATTGTCATCAAGGAGCATAACAACTATCCTATTATATGGAAAAGATGACAGCTGGAATTGCAGTGGCGTTGCAACTATTAGGGGAGAGGAATACTGGTGTACATTGTCACATCAAAAGATAATGGTGGCATGGGTTGGTATAAAGCTATGACCCTTTTCGTTTGTTTGTAATGTACCTGTACTTAAATGTGGAATAGTACAGTATACTAGGTATAAAGAAGGATGCATAACCTTCACATTTCAGAGTCCTGGGTACTGACGTTAATGTAGTACCAAACGCCTGAGAACTGCTCGATTCAGGACTCTATCTGTGTACTTCGAGCCCATGCTCGTGGCCATTGCCTATCAAAAAGGTGGAAAAGATTGTCAAGCGAGCAGAGGAAACGTTCTACCTGTATTCTCCTGCCCAGATAAGTTCTTGTTCGGCACCTGGCAGCTCAACTTAAAAGACTAGAAAGTGATAGTAAAGAAAACTGTGCCTAGTATTAATATTTCCACAAGTGACAAACGAAAACAGAATTAACTTAAAGGGAGTGATTATAACCAACAACCTAGAGTTACTACCAGTATTACCTCAAAGTAGAAGAATACAAATACACACTTATGGACAGAAGATCTACTGTGTTATTGGAATGTTGTAAATGATTCTTTTGATTTCACTTTTGATTGTCAGTCCTGGTTCAAAATAAATTAGAATCAGGATAATAAATTGTAAAAAATTATATTTACACAAATTTCAACCACTGTCTTAATTAAGATAGCCTTCTAAAGTGTCATTTGTATGTTATTGTTGTAATACTGTTGGTGGTTGTGGATAATCAACTATTTCTTTGTATATTTGTTGGTTATTCCACATTACACTCTATGAGGAGTTAATGTGATTGCATTTACAACAGGCCCCATATTTACGTTTTTCAGGGAAAGATTACGGTGGGATTTTTATCTTATTCGTTTTTTTTATTTCTCTTTGTATAATAATAGAGTTTGGACTTTTTGTGTAGATTAAGAATTACGGTTTCTAGCAAAGATGGTAGTTTTAACTTTTAGACTGGCACCAGCGCGCTGTTTCATTGAGATAATTCGTTCATGGAAGATTTTCCAGTGTAACATAATGGCAGAGCATTTTCGGTTCTTCTCAGTGAGCGCGCTATAATTTTTAGTAAGGGTGAAATCAGATGGGGGTAGAGGGGGAGTTTTAAGCGCAAGGAAACAGGTCAGCAACGGAATTTTTCCGCTTGATCGTAAGTTCTAAAATTAGATCATGACCGCAGGCGATTCCTGGCATGTTGGTTGGTTCATAAATGTACCCGCTTAAGAACAAAGCCTAGCTATGACTCACGCGGAGCGTGGTCTGGGGTAATAAATAAGCGGGGTTCCCTGGCAGAAGGCTGAGATTTTTTGAACTTCTACGCCTTGGGAAAGAACTGTCTGTATTTATATACAGAGCCGACTGCTCTTTCGAGAGAAATTCGTGCTGGTAAATATGAAGTTAATTAAGCTTTAATAGTTTACAATATGTTTGCAGAGTTGGTTTCTAGGAGTAAAAGTTAATTCATAGAAGTAGAGCCATCAATGCTAATCTTTTAAGTGAATATAACTGACAGCGCAATTAGGTATGTTGTGAAAAGGTAGTAGGGAATTTTGATAGTTTCCTCAGAGTAGCTGTTTATATAAATTGGAATATTATTGTTATTTGTCAGAAGACAGGGGATCTAATTTTTCCTGGATTTGTGATTTTAAATGGTGCAGCGTAAAACTAAATTATTATCAGAGTGCATTCATTCTTTTTATGAGATAATGAAAGCTTAAAGATGTGAGATGCTAAATACCATAATTTTGAGACACGATGCACGTAATTTCATTGTGATTTTCGAGGATTTGGAGAGAGGGGTACCTAAGCACGTGCTGCGTGTCTTTTTAGTGGGGTGAATCTGATAACGGAAGGAGAGGGGAGATAACGAGGCATGCATTGTAGAATAGGATTTCAGTTCCTTTAGAGATTTTAATGTCCATTGTTATCAGAATCGGGTGTAAATAATATTCCAGACACGTGGGTGAAGATTTCTCAATATTTGAGTTATAATATTAGCGAATAATACGCTAGTGTTTTGGTGTGTATTTAATTGTTCAAGTGTGTGTAAATTACCAGCGGACTAATTTGTGTAACGCTGTGGTAATAGAACGAGTGGCTTTAAATGTTAGTGCATGGGAAATTGTGTATTTTTCTCTGTGTGGGTAAAACCTACATTCTGAAGTCAGCAGTTACGGGTCTAGTTGCGATTTTTATTAGTCCCTTATGTAATAGACATATGTTTATACTGATGAATTCCGGGAGACGGGAGATTATTGTCGGGTGAAGTCTATTGTATTTTGGTAGCCAGGTAAACATATCGATCATGGTTAAATAGTAGGGCCAGGAATTTACCGGCAACAGTTTCATACAGTGGTCAGAATGTTGTGACGGCTAACCTAAGCCGCCAGCATGTAAGAGATTAAGCCAGCTGAGTCTGGAGATTAGCGTGTCGATAGGACGGTATTTGAGGGAAAGTGGGGGTAGGCATGTTTACTAATCGCTGAAGCGATACTAGAGCATGGGAGCTGTATGGGAGATTTGAAGACTTAAGTGGTTGAAGAGTTGGGATTTAAGTGTTGAAGAGTGAGAGTTAAGGGAGTTTGTTAAGGATATGGAAAATTTGTTGTGCGATATATATTTGTTATTGTTTTGTCCACAGCAGATATTTTCCAGGCGTGGCAGCGAGGGCTACAGTAGTCCTTCAGCGGCTAGAAGTTCGCCGGTCTTCTCAGGAGAAGAGTCGGCAGAGCCAGGAAAGAAAGTGGAGTAGTGACAAGGGGTTCACTGGTGCAAACGTTTTTGTACCCAAGAGAGCAAGGAGCTGGAAGCACAGACTTCTTCAGCAAGAACAAGAGGTTCTTAATAAAATTCGGAGCTATTCACGCTCAGATAAAACACACACTGAACCTAGGCGCAGGGCCTAGAGGTGTCGTGATTGGTCGGTCATAATAACACCGACGGCCCAGACCCAAGAGATGGGTAACGGGGCCTGTGATTTTTCCAGAATCGTCATTTGGTAGTGCAGAAGAGTCCAAGTCGAGAAACCAGAATGCCAATTCAAGTTAGCAGCTACAACGGCAGTCAGAGGAAAGAGGGTAAAAATACCTCTGAGCTGCAATAGAGGGAGAGAAGGAGAGTAGTGGAGGAGTCGCTTTTCTGTAGGAACTAGGAGTGTCAGACAGACACTGAACATAACATTAGAACTCAGCACGTCATCTGTAAGTTGTGTCAGAGATGATAAAAGGGTTCTGGTCGTGGACTTTGTGATAGTCAGAGAATATTTAGCCTAGAGTGGAGCAGCGGCGGAGGCACGTCATTTGTGTAGAAACACGTCTGCAGACAGACGGACAGTAGGAGTTAGGGTGTGTTTACACGATATCAGGTTGATTAGGAGAAAGACGGATCTGGTGTTAGAGATCCTCCTTCACATGTTGTTGTATTACTTACCTTTCTTCCTTACAGGTTGAGGGGAGGGCGACTGTGGGGTTACCTTACCTAATCACTTGAAATTAATTGTTATGTTCTTTCCAGGTGTGTGAACACACATGTTTATTCTATTTTGTAGTATGTTATATGAATTTTTCTGTGGTGTAAATAAAATCCATTGTAAATTTCTTCAGGCTGGATCAGTCACTTTATTCAACATACATGTTGTCTGTAAGTGGTGTCTGTGGTGTTAAGTAATTAAACCTTATCCCAGTCTTGGTAGCTAGAGGTAGTGAGGTTATCGCAAAACATTACGTCACCTAGTGGCAAGGGAGAGTTAATTTAGGTTCTCGACCCTTGACGCCAATAGCCTCATCTCCCACAGTCACTGTCATTTTTCTTCTGAAATCTATCTTCTTAGACTTTCTTTCCACTAGGGTCTAGTCTATTTAGGTAGGCAGCCTCTAGTCAAAAATCCACTTCGTGACACACTCCACATTCATAACCCTAGACAGTACACAAAGTAATTTTATATAATAATATAGATTAATTTTGAATGAGATCAAAAGGGTGGTAGCGGAAAGGTACTCTGGAAAGTTTAAAATACTATTTGTTAAATTCAGGGACCTTCATAGCTGATCTCATTTAATACAATAATAATACATAACAACAATTCATAACATCAAAACCCACCACAGTTAACACCTCATCCAAATAGGCCTAAAAGTCTGATCACAAATTTCTTCTCTTCAAGATCATAACGAAATGTGGCATGTACACGAATGAACACGGTGATATAGCGCACTGCCACACGTGGCTGCTCGGTCACTGCCCACCATTACGAGCGACAACATCGCTAGGTGCACAAAGTTCATTGAAGTACGACGTTTTTATTTTTTTTCAATCACAATTTCTCGCGTAACCCCTAGTGACTTCTCGCGTGTTCCCAAGGGTTCCGCGGAACCCAACTGAAAAACCCTGTGTTATAGTGATATATTAATTTTCTTCTTCTTTGTTCGTCCTGAAAAGGACTTTGGTTGCGCTGTATCCGTTTACAGCAAAGCTGCGATGTTGAGCCTTTCGGCCGACACATCCGACTTCAGCACAGCATTTTTTGGGACCGGGCAAGCCTTTCCTCTTCGATCCCTACTCACTCAGCCAGACTGCAGTGTTTCCAGGACCACCACTTGGAGGTGGAGTAGGGTCTTGGTCAGCTCTGGTTCGCTGACCCTGACGCAAGCAGTCTAGCTATGGATCGATAACTGCATTCCTCACTGTTCGCGCGTCTTAGGTCCCATATGGTGAAATGGGGAAAGTCGGATGATAAGCAGAGCCCCCTGTGCCAGGGGAGGCAGACCCTTGAACACGTGCTCTCAGCGTGTAAGGTGTCATTATGGTAAGTGCGATACACTTGGCGCCATAGCAAAGTGCTAAATGAGCTTGCTGCGACAATAGACCTGGCAAGGATGAAGGTGAATAGCAAACCCAGGCCGAGCACCGCAAATACATACTTTCTGAGGGCAGGAAAGTCAGCACACCCCAAACCGAGTAAACCAGGTAGCAGTTACCATCTCTTCTTGACTGTGCAAACGACTGGGAGATGTCGGTAGACCTACCTGAACGAGGGGCATATCCAGAGAGTATCAGAAAATCGCGGAGACGACCGGATATAGTGCTTTATTCTTCAGCAGCGCTTCAGGTTATACTGATTGAACTGACCGTGCCATTTGAATCCAGATTGGACGAGCAACATTCGTTCAAAGCGGCCAAGTATAATGATCTGGCCGCGGATCTGAGACACGATGGATTCACTGCAAGAGTCATGGCAGTTGAAGTGGGCGCAAGAGGGCTTGTGGCTGCATCAGTGTATGATTTATTGAAACTGTTGGGGCTGAGGGGACAGTCGAGAACAAGGGCAATGAAGAGGCTTAGTGAAATTGCCGAAAAGGCATCAGGCTGGTTGTGGAACAACCGCAATGGGCAATGGAAATCGTGACAGTAAACGCTGCGGTACAGAAAACACCAGGAATTTTTCTAAGTCCACAGTACGTTGAGTTTTTTGGTGTACTAGTGAAAGGGCTGTGACTGAGGGGCAACAGGGGGCGTCTTTTATAAGAGGTGTTAGGCACAGAATTTCAGTTGCTAGCGCGCAGTGGCTAGCCTCGTCGGCTTCGCGCAGGTGTCTCAGTGTGTGTCCTTAGTTGTGATGTGCGACGGAACGAACGGAATAAATTGTCTTCTCTTTGTTACTTTCACAATTTCCTCCACGGCTGGCGGAGGGGTGGATTTTAAAGTTGCTACCATAAGTGAAATGGGTTCATTTTCGATACAAGACAACAGGAGGCTGAGACGCTTGGGAGTCATGACCCAAGTGGGCCCATCCCCCTTAGAGTGTAAGGGATTATACTGGGCCGAAACGCTTGTCGGATGGGGGTACTACTTCTGATGATAAGATTGCCTCCTGTTGTATCGCTCTGTAAAGAGTTTCCTATCATACATGACATGTTTAAACTAGGTGGGAGTTCTTTATTCTCCAAGGCTTCCTTGTATACTCTTAGTAAAGGGGAACCTAAGATAAGAAATAGGTGTTGGTAGAGTTCTGCAGTGAGTTGATCTGCCCATATACTAATGTATTTTCATAAAGTTTAGTTTTTGCGGTACTATGTATCTCATAGGAAATACTCAATATGTCAACGAAAAGGGATTGATACCACACAGTCCCTTAATTGATACATTAAATTTTTTTTTCTACAAATAACTAATAGCTATCTAGAAAGTCTAGCTACATAACTTTTATTCTAATTAAAAATTTGTAAAAAAAAAAAAAATAGAAAATCCAACATTTATAAAATTCTTTATATAAACTCATTTGCTTATATAGACGTCAAATACAAATTTGCAAAGCATTTTTGATCTACATATAAACAAAGAAACTAGAGAATTTAAATATAATAATTTTGTTGTAATTAAGTTGTGTCCCTTGTAACTAAAAATATTGCTTTCCTTAATTTCATTCATTTATTACAAATAACGGAGGGAAACCTGAGGCCTGTAAACAGTAAATTAATATGAAACAAATATAAAGGTATGTTACCAGGCACTCGCAGGAAATAAAGAAGTAGAACACCAGACAACAGAAAAACAACAGACATGAGTGGCTTACCCAGGATTTGAACACTGGACCTTCCGTGCGACAACCCCGCCTAGCCATGCAAGCGAATCACACTATCCGCTCTGCCATCTACGCATCATCATGGCAGAGCGGATAGTGTGATTCGCTTGCATGGCTAGGCTTGGTTGTCGCACGGAAGGTCCAGTGTTCAAATCCTGGGTAAGCCACTCATGTCTGTTGTTTTTCTGTTGTCTGGTGTTCTACTTCTTTATTTCCTGCGAGTGCCTGATAACATACCTTTATATTTGTTTCATATTAATTTAATTTCATTCAACACTTTGTCATTTCTATTAATAATTGTACTTACTGTTAAAGTGTGCCAAACCTAGCTTTTGAACTATGTCAGCATTCGTTAAATTTTGCTCATTTAGCTTTATCATTTTTGACTTTGTTAAAACTCATTTTTTGTCACTAGTAACTTGGATGCCATTATAATTTAAGTAAAACGTCACTTTTGTATATAATGTAACAAATTTAAAACGTTAGAGAACACTGAGGGATACACAACGATCAAATGGCAGGATCAGTCTGGCTGATCGACTTCAAGATGGCGTCTGACTCCGATTTCAGAGATTTCTACTGGTGATCTCGGGTTGGCCGAAAAGCTATGTGAGCGAAGAATGCGCCGAAAATGCGGAGAACGTAGTAATGAGAAGCGTCGTGAAGCGCAGTGACGTAAAGTGGTGTTCATCTGTATATGTTTGTTGATTGCATTTGCTCCATCGGTAGCTGAAAGGTTGTCACGGGTTGTCTCCCCTTTGCTCTGTAGTGATGGTTCAACAATGGCCAATATCTAGAGTATCTAATGTGGGTCTTCAAAGGTGTCTACTTTTGCACAAGATTACTCTTGGCAGAGATGCAGAAAAAAGGATGATGATGCTTCTGCCTTGAGGGAGACTTCACAAGATATTTCATAAGTCAAGAACAATGCTGAATGTGTCTTAGCAATGTTAATTTTTTTAAGCCCGACATCTTTTGTGAATATGTATTGTATAATTTAATTTAGCTCATACAAACCCCCAACTGAATTAACAGTGACATTCTTCTTATTATTGGGCTCTCTCTCTCTCTCTCTCTCTCTCTCTCTCTCTCTCTCTGTCTCTCTCTGTCTGTCTCTCTCTCTCTCTCTCTCTCTCTCAGGAGGATATTTTCAACAATGACTACATGACTCATCCGAATGTGACCTTCGCCAAAGCAAGAGGTCAGTTGTTGGTCAAGCGTTGCTGTCAAGCATCATAACATTTTCCCGGTATACAATGTTCCTCACCGATAACAAAACCCCCTGTGGAATGTAACAATGTCATGCTTGGAAGAAGGCGTTAGTTCGCAGCTAACAGTGGGCCCCAGGGACGCTCGTTTAAGACCAACGACCATAAAAAACTATACTTTGAACAAAGAGAGGGCTATTCACGTCAAACTTAAAGGTTGTAGAACCGGGTCCGGTATAACCGTGAAGCTATCAAGTCATGGAAAATGTGTAACTATAACATTCCAGAACACCTTTCAGTACGAGGCATTTCGTTTAATTGTCATTAAATTCTACGAAACAGGACTTGTAGAGTCAAGAACAGACATAAATGGTGCACTAGTAGAAGACGTTATAACAACACCACTTCTCAAAGTTCACCTTTATCACACTAAGAACAAAATTATGGCCCAGGGGACTGCCGCAGCTATCGAATCATGGCTAGAAACAGAATTTGAAGAATTAAAAGAATCTGCAAAAATTGTAACTGATGTTGAGTTAGAAAACACTAAAATGGACTACGCTGTTTCTATGCCCCACTTAGCAGTAGACACAATGATTCCAGGCATAAATGACTTTACTACCGACAACGACATTCTCAACACCAGCTGCAACCCAATTTCTCATAGTGAATCAGAAATTCTACCTTCTGCAGTATTGGATACAATAACAGACACCCCTACAATTTCTAAACCTATGTTGGCCATCGAATACCCCATGGACCATGAAAATATACGAAAAGCTGAAACTGTATCTCTTGAGCAACAAAAAGAAGACACCACGAAGTTACCTGTGTCGTGCTGCCAGGAGCTAATGCAAAATATGGAGGACACGCTACGAAGTTTAATTGGTGATCTCATGTCTAGTATACAGACATCGATCAAGGCCGAAAACGAACTTCTTAAAAGGGAGATAGTATCTCTGAGGGAAGACAATTCTAGCATGAAGGACATCATCGAAAAACTGCAGAGAGACTTCTCACTCTATAAGATAAGACAACCAGGTCATCCTCAAACAATTGTAGAAGATTGCGAAGAATCCATACATACAAATACGCCAAATCAGCAAAAAGGTCACCACCAAACTGTACACAAAAAACACGAAGAGACACTCACAAACACAACATATCCCATTGGAGTCAAAATTACCAACAGATTTCAAGTTCTTGAGGATTGTTCAACAGAAAATGAGCAGGTATCAGTATCCCTACCAGACAACGTTCCAGTGCCCAAAAACCAAATTCACAAATCTCAGAGCCATCACGACAGTCCACAAAAAGAACACCACAAAAGGCAGCAGCATCAATCTAATAGAAAACAAAGTGAAGAAATACGTAGTGACGTTACACATATTGTAATTGGTGACTCCCTCTTGAAGGGTATTTATTGTGAAAGAATGTCCACTACAAGAGAAGACATCGTTTCAGTTATGACAGTGCCGGGGGCTGGTATTAAAAGACTACTGGACATAATTAATAAGTTCGATATTAATCATAAGATAACAAAAACAACACTACACGTAGGAATTAATGATATCATGAATGAGCAGAGCCTAAACCCCTCAGGATTGGTGGCTACAATAAAACAAAAATTTCCCAAAGCCTCCATCTTTATTTCATCAATCATACCACCATGCTATGGGTTTCAGCGTCGCACAGCGGACACTTTTAACACAAAACTACAGAACTATTGTAAACAAAACGGCTTTGGCTTCATCAACAATACTCCATTCTTTACATCTAACTCAGGAGCACCTAAGAAACGACTCTACAGAGATCAAATTCACACATCCACACTGGGAAGCAGCATCCTGGCCAAAAACATAAAATATCCAGAAAGGACACAACAAGACAGCTCCACCCATATAGAGAATGCAACGAAATCTACTGAGACTTCAACCTATAATCACAATACATCACAAACCCCATTGTGGTGAAGTGGGATGTTATAAATACTTATAGGGAACTTAGTGTACTGACTGAGATCAGCTGTGAAGGTATCTATATCTATTAAGAGTAGTGTATTATAGATAACCTTACTTGCTACCACATATCTATATATCTCAGTCAGAATTATTCTGGAATAGTGTGATGCTACGTTATGTGTCTAGGGTATGTGTATGGTGAAGTGTAAGTCACAACAACAGACAGATAAACAATTTAATTTAATCCACTACTCTTAACAACACTGTGACACTCACATACATATAACACTCTATGAGAATAGCTTAAAGAAGTCACTCGTAACGGTTCAAATAACAATATGTATTCATTACTAGCATGAATGAATATGTGTCCTGATTCAACTACAAGGGAACCAGGAATCACAATCAATTTAAATTACAAGTTATGTACAGAATGTATTTAATATGAATATTGTAGTGACATATATTAGTACAAATGTTCTATGTGTGTCAGTTGTGTAGTAGTAAAATGAGGTAATACTGGTTTTGTTTTGTTCAAGCTCTGTTGGTATTTGTCATCATGACTTCAATAGTTTGTCTTTAGGGACCAGTATTGGAGATGTTCACAGTTCCTGATTTTAAGACAAGTAAATTCCCCTCTGAATAGTATTTTTATAAAGTTTTTTCAAGATGAGGGGACATAATGTTGAGCTCAGCTGGCCAACTCTGCTTATCTTGAGTGATGGCGGCAGGAAAGGACTCCTCTGCTCGAATTCTCCTCTGGGCTCAGGAGACACCTCACTGATAGCTAAAAAGACCAAGGAGTATGCTGTCCGACTCTGGATTCAGCAAATCTCTGACCAGATGCTGCTCAGTACCATCAAGACCACTGTCCCTGAAATCAAGAAGGATGTACCTTCTACTTCATAACTAATTTATATTCTCTTTTACACTGATCACAATACAGCACAAACATTGCGTTCAGAGCGTTAGGCCAACAGTCAGCTTCATCTGAAATACTTTATACCAGCATTACCATCCTTAATGGTTACTACGCCTCTGCACTTCCAGCATTATTTATTTCTAGTCAATCATCCAGGTGTCAGTGTACTGTTTGGCCATTCCATGCCGTTTTACTTCTCTCCGACACCCTCTGTTCAGGCTGGAGCATTACAGGCTTTACCTCACGTTTGCCACTGAACTACACATATATATACAGGCATAAATCAACAATTCACATTCAATTTTCATTAAAAGATATTAAATGGTTCAAGCTTACCACAATTCATACGAATAACACAGATACGTTGATTAGCAATGAATTCTGGCACAAACTGGCACAAACTTCCATCTGCCTATGTTCCAGGCTTTTATTGAGCCAAATATATGCTGGCTTCAACGCACTGATGCTTTATCAAGCTATTTTAAACAAGTGGTTTCGAACTAACGCTCCCAAGTGTGTATATCAGCGAGTCTGACCAATGAGCCCCGTTTCGACAAGTGTTTGAAAAAATGTTACCTTTCCCCGTTCCCCTAACAACCAAGATAGTATTTATAGCCCGACCAATCGTGGTTAGGCTTTCATTTGTTGCGCTCCAATCAATTTGGAGTTTACATGGTAGGCTATTTCTGTAACGTAAATTTTTTTCAAACACGTTAAAAAAAAATCTTATGAGCAGAAATGATTTTATGCTGTCAGGCACCCCCAATATTTTATTTTGGGTATAATTTATTAATTCCTGGACTATTTGCGTAACGTTTTACATATTATTTGTCAGCAAGCCCTAAGGAACCCAAAAATACTAATTTAAAGGAGCTACGTGGCTGCGTTCAAAATATGCAATTTCTTCTACCTCCTGTTTGGAAGATGTGCTGTCTGGGTACTGTTATGTGTTCAAACGTAAACCCATCTATTGTTATCTTTTCTAATAAGAGTCTGTTATGATTTATAAACCTAACTCTGGGAAAGGGTAGTGTATTTTATCACTGTCCGTCTGAAAAAGTTAGTGCTTGTAGACTTACACGCGTGATGCCAGCATTTGTATATCGCGCGTCGCGTGTTGCATGCGTTCCTGATTTTCAGCCCTCCCCTCTCGCTATCCTTTTGTCCATCTGTTCGTTCGTTTTGGTAACGTAATATAATTAATGTTAGGATTAATTTAGGTCATTACGCAGTCTCTCAATGTTTTTCTTAGAAATGCAGCACACGTTTCATTGAAGAAGGCGGGTAATAATACAGTAAGCTTTTATATCAACGTGAAAGCGTTACAATTTGCAGACGAAGCAGAAAACAAGGGGGATTTCGAGTACATTCCTTGTGACAGCACTGTTATTTTACCATTGCTCTTCTCTTTATTAATTTTATTTGTTAGGCTTCATATTTACCTAATAATTTATATATGTGGATTAGAATATTTCATGACACCTCCCCTCTTAAAACAGACATTATATGTCAGTCCTTTATTCTATATACACATAGAGAAATTTATTATTATTTCTGGGGTTTACGGTGATTCTCATCACACGGATGGCGGCTTAAAAAATCCGCTCCCAGATTGGTTTTTCCAGATATATATTCAATGCTAAAATTATATGGAGCCAGAAGCAAAGACCATCGGAGTAACCTAGAGTTCTCATGCTTAGCCTGTGCTAAAAACGATAAAGGTTTGTGGTCTGTTTGCAACTTAAATGCCTTCCCATATAGATAAATATTGAATTTCTTTATTGCCCATATTACTGCAAGACATTCTTTTTCGCTAGTTGAGTAGTTGATTTCAGCTTTATTCAACTTTCTGCTAGCATATGCCACTGGGCTTAATTCCCCATCCAATGCATCTGATTTCTGTAGTAAAGTTGCACCTAACCCAATATTACTTGCATCCGTCCTTACTATGAATTCTTGACTTAAGTCAGGTAATTTCAAAATGGGTTTACTTGTGAGCTTTTCCTTCAATTCTTGGTAAGTCATTTCACATTGTGGTGTCCATGTAATGCGATCTGGAAGTCCTTTACGTGTCAATTCCGTTAAAGGTGCACATATGGAATTAAAGTTTTTGATATACTTCTGGTAGAAACCACATAATGAGACAAAGGATCTCACGTCCTTCTTGGTTTGTGGTCTCGGGGCTTTCTGTAGTTTCTCTAAATTCTTTGGGTCAGGGGTCATGTGTCCCTGATAAACTGTGTGTCCCAAAAATTCCAATTCTTTACATCCAACGCAACATTTGGTTGGTCGGGCTGTTAAATTTGCCTCCCTAAGTCGATCAAACAGCATGTTCAGAGAGTCAATGTGTTCCTCAAATGTTTCTGTTGCTATAAGGATATCATCCATAAAATTTGTTATACAGGGATTATTCAGAGGATCCAATAATTTTCTCATCATTCTAGAGAAGACACTAGGTGCATTCTTCAATCCAAATGGCAATCTATTAAACTCATAGTGTCCTTCTGAGGTACTAAAAGCTAGGTATGGTCTAACCTCAGGCTTTACTGGAATCTGATAGTATCCTTTACTCAGATCCACTTTTGAGAAATATTTAGCTTTATTTAGCCTGGCAAACAGCTGATTTGTATCCGGCAATGGATCCACCTGTCCTTCTGTAATAGCATTCAGTCTCCTGTAATCTATACAGAGTCTATGTTCTCCAGAGGGCTTCCTTAAAAGTACAACACCGGAACTATACGAAGACTCACTGTGCGAAATAATTCCTTCCTTCAATAGATAGTCTATCTCTTCCTTCAAAGCTTTTTCCTTAGCAAACGGAATCGAATATGGTTTCATACAGACAGGTGTGGAGTCTATGAGTTTCATATCATATTCCAATAGGTTTGTATGCCCTGGTCGGTCTGTTAACACCTCTGCATGATTATTTAGAACCTGTTGCACTCTCTCTTTCTGAGTTTTCGTTAAATGTGTACTGATTTTCACCTGTGCTGCTGTCTCACAGGGGTGTAATGGATATTCAAATGATGAAAGTGGTTCCTTTTTCATCTCCATGGCGATGGACAAGGTCAACAAGTGTGTCTCTTCCTGATGTTCTCTTTCCAAATATTTCTTCAGGAGATTCACATGATAGATTTTTTCTTTCCCCTTCTTATCTATCTTATAATTTGTTCTAGACACCTTCTCTAGAACTGTATATGGACCCTGCCATCCAATTTGTAACTTATTCTGACTCCCAGGCAAAAGAAGCAGTACTTTCTCTCCCACAGCCAAATTTCTGTCTTTCGCCTTCCTGTTATAATAGGCAGCATGTTTCTTCCTGGCTTGTTTCAAATTTTCATTGGCAAGTTTCCAGCCAGTTTTTAACCGAGTGGTCAGCTCATTCACATATTGGTATGAAGATGTAATGTTTTCCTCTGCCTTTTCATCAGTCCACGTTCTTAACAAAGCTACATATGGACCTTTAATTGTGTGGACCTATTTGTCCATGCACCGGTATGGTCTCTTCCACTTGAAGCTTTATAGTGATGATTTTTCCTCCCAGAATTATCATTCACAAAACGACCGCTACCAATTTTTCTTTTCCTGGGGTTTCCTCCCCACTTAAAATTCTTGATGAGAGATTTCCTCTCTACATCTTCTTCCTCCAGTTTGTTTAAGTCCGATTGAGGGATTTTCGGCTTATCCTGGGGTAAGACATCTTTTTGCACTCTCCGCATAGTGGCCATTGTAAAACAGTTAAGTGAAGCTTGTCCGTGAAAAGGGGCTTCCCATTCCATTTGGTCCACTTTATCAAATCTATATTTCTTTTTATTATCAGGCCTAATTTTGCCCCGGGGCGTGTCCAGGTCCTGATCCATGTTCCCACTTGTGGGTGTTCCCTCATGTGCTATGCTACACCTTTCTACAAAGTTTTCAATGTCCCATCTTGCTTTGGGCCAATAATAATTGTGAGCCACCTTTTGAATGATGGTACCTATCTTCTCATGGTCCCCATCTGGTTTCACATGTAGGCTCCTTATTAATTCTGTCCTGTATCTTTTTGGAAGAACCAGCTGTCCGTGACCATTGGATCTAGCTCCAGTCTTCCTATACATCAACTTGTTTTTCATGTAAAAATCTCCCTTGCCTGGAGTTGTATGACAAGTTGACAATTTTCTGAAACAAGGCTTGAGTGTTTTATCCCCAGCCTGTGCCTTCCTCATCTCTTCTGGAGTGGTATCTAACATAATATCCTCCTCCTGTCTTGAGGTCGACCTGACCTGAAGGGTTGCCATATACACAGGTTTCCTTCTGCAACGGTCAGTGTCATGATTGTCCATCTGACAATTCTTACACCACCTTTTTCCTTGGTTGAAAGATTTTCTTTCATATATTTCCTTTCATCGAATTGTGGGAATTTATTTTTATTGTCATACCGTGGCCTATCAAATTGGTGCTTACCTTTATTTTGATCCCTAGGATCAAATTTATTAAAGTTCTGTGGTGCCCTAAAGTTATCCACCTGTTTCTTTTTATTACCTGTTACCTCTGCTTGAGCTGCTTGATACCTTTCAGCAACATTTAGCAACTCACCCAGCCTCTCTGCACCTTGTTCCATGAGAAACTTTCTCAGGTCTGGAGCCATGGACTCTCTTAGTTGCTCTATAAGGACCATTTCCTTAAGATCTTGGGTTTTCCCCAGAGAAGTCCATTTCTCCAAGTATGTCTCTATGCGTGCAGAGAACTGGTGATAGGTTTCACCTGACAGTAGTTTAGCATTCCTAAATTTTTTCCTGTAAAACTCTGCATTCTTTTCATACCTTAACAAAAGAGCCTGCTTTAGCATGTCATAATTTTCCTGATCACCTCTGCTCATTTTTGCAAAAACTTCATAAGCTGCCCCACGAAGTCCCTGAGATAACTTTAAGCTCCACCTTTCTCTCTCTAACCCATACGTGATAGCTAATAGTTCGTACCTATTTATATAGCTCTCAATATCATCGTCTTTCTCAACAAAATGATCTAAATGAAAATTCATAGCTGAGGTTGAGGCTCCTTGAGTAACCGTAGCATCAGAGGCAAAGGGACTGGCACCATTTTCAGGAGCATGGCCTTGAAACTCAAACTCCCTTAGTCGTAACTCATGTTCCCTTTGTAATCTTTTATCTTCTGCTTCCCTTTCTGCAGCTAATTTCCTCTCTTCCCTTTCTGCAGCTAATTTCTTCTCTTCCCTTTCTGCTTCCAATTTCTTAGCCTCTTTGTCAGCCTCAATCTGCAACCTCTTAGTCTCAGCCTCAGCTTCAAATTGTAACTTCTTAATTTCCCTGTCAGCCTCTAACTTTCTTTCGGCTTCAAACCTTCTTTCTTCACGTTCAATAAATTTGTCACATTCCGTCGTGACATAGGCAACCATAACTTGCCCATCTAATCCTAACTCTTTTGCAGTCTGAACCGCAGCAGATCGAAATTTGGCCAGGTCCGCCATTGTCTATTATGTAAATTTATACAATGTCTAACCAACAATTCAATCTCTAATGGACAACACAGGCACCGTGAGCTCAACCTTATTTAATTCCACCCAAGGATACCTTTTAATTCTTATATTCCCTGAAGTGAATTACCCCCAATATTTTTAATAGTTAAAGATTCAAAATCCCAAGAGCGAGACCCCAATATATGTGGTGAAGTGGGATGTTATAAATACTTATAGGGAACTTAGTGTACTGACTGAGATCAGCTGTGAAGGTATCTATATCTATTAAGAGTAGTGTATTATAGATAACCTTACTTGCTACCACATATCTATATATCTCAGTCAGAATTATTCTGGAATAGTGTGATGCTACGTTATGTGTCTAGGGTATGTGTATGGTGAAGTGTAAGTCACAACAACAGACAGATAAACAATTTAATTTAATCCACTACTCTTAACAACACTGTGACACTCACATACATATAACACTCTATGAGAATAGCTTAAAGAAGTCACTCGTAACGGTTCAAATAACAATATGTATTCATTACTAGCATGAATGAATATGTGTCCTGATTCAACTACAAGGGAACCAGGAATCACAATCAATTTAAATTACAAGTTATGTACAGAATGTATTTAATATGAATATTGTAGTGACATATATTAGTACAAATGTTCTATGTGTGTCAGTTGTGTAGTAGTAAAATGAGGTAATACTGGTTTTGTTTTGTTCAAGCTCTGTTGGTATTTGTCATCATGACTTCAATAGTTTGTCTTTAGGGACCAGTATTGGAGATGTTCACAGTTCCTGATTTTAAGACAAGTAAATTCCCCTCTGAATAGTATTTTTATAAAGTTATTTCAAGATGAGGGGACATAATGTTGAGCTCAGCTGGCCAACTCTGCTTATCTTGAGTGATGGCGGCAGGAAAGGACTCCTCTGCTCGAATTCTCCTCTGGGCTCAGGAGACACCTCACTGATAGCTAAAAAGACCAAGGAGTATGCTGTCCGACTCTGGATTCAGCAAATCTCTGACCAGATGCTGCTCAGTACCATCAAGACCACTGTCCCTGAAATCAAGAAGGATGTACCTTCTACTTCATAACTAATTTATATTCTCTTTTACACTGATCACAATACAGCACAAACATTGCGTTCAGAGCGTTAGGCCAACAGTCAGCTTCATCTGAAATACTTTATACCAGCATTACCATCCTTAATGGTTACTACGCCTCTGCACTTCCAGCATTATTTATTTCTAGTCAATCATCCAGGTGTCAGTGTACTGTTTGGCCATTCCATGCCGTTTTACTTCTCTCCGACACCCTCTGTTCAGGCTGGAGCATTACAGGCTTTACCTCACGTTGGCCACTGAACTACACATATATATACAGGCATAAATCAACAATTCACATTCAATTTTCATTAAAAGATATTAAATGGTTCAAGCTTACCACAATTCATACGAATAACACAGATACGTTGATTAGCAATGAATTCTGGCACAAACTGGCACAAATTTCCATCTGCCTATGTTCCAGGCTTTTATTGAGCCAAATATATGCTGGCTTCAACGCACTGATGCTTTATCAAGCTATTTTAAACAAGTGGTTTCGAACTAACGCTCCCAAGTGTGTATATCAGCGAGTCTGACCAATGAGCCCCGTTTCGACAAGTGTTTGAAAAAATGTTATCTTTTCCCGTTTCCCCTAACAACCAAGATAGTATTTATAGCCCGACCAATCGTGGTTAGGCTTTCATTTGTTGCGCTCCAATCAATTTGGAGTTTACATGGTAGGCTATTTCTGTAACGTAAATTTTTTTCAAACACGTTAAAAAAAAAATCTTATGAGCAGAAATGATTTTATGCTGTCAGGCACCCCCAATATTTTATTTTGGGTATAATTTATTAATTCCTGGACTATTTGCGTAACGTTTTACATATTATTTGTCAGCAAGCCCTAAGGAACCCAAAAATACTAATTTAAAGGAGCTACGTGGCTGCGTTCAAAATATGCAATTTCTTCTACCTCCTGTTTGGAAGATGTGCTGTCTGGGTACTGTTATGTGTTCAAACGTAAACCCATCTATTGTTATCTTTTCTAATAAGAGTCTGTTATGATTTATAAACCTAACTCTGGGAAAGGGTAGTGTATTTTATCACTGTCCGTCTGAAAAAGTTAGTGCTTGTAGACTTACACGCGTGATGCCAGCATTTGTATATCGCGCGTCGCGTGTTGCATGCGTTCCTGATTTTCAGCCCTCCCCTCTCGCTATCCTTTTGTCCATCTGTTCGTTCGTTTTGGTAACGTAATATAATTAATGTTAGGATTAATTTAGGTCATTACGCAGTCTCTCAATGTTTTTCTTAGAAATGCAGCACACGTTTCATTGAAGAAGGCGGGTAATAATACAGTAAGCTTTTATATCAACGTGAAAGCGTTACAATTTGCAGACGAAGCAGAAAACAAGGGGGATTTCGAGTACATTCCTTGTGACAGCACTGTTATTTTACCATTGCTCTTCTCTTTATTAATTTTATTTGTTAGGCTTCATATTTACCTAATAATTTATATATGTGGATTAGAATATTTCATGACACCCATCTAACAAAAAGGTATTAATAGGCGCCTGTCCAGCTATCACAACGTTTCAATCAGGAAGCCGAATCTTATGATACCATGTTTCCCCCATTAGTCACAAGGCAGCCCCACTCAGGTGTCTCTACCAACAGTATTCCAATGTCCCAGGCTCAGAATACTCCTACCAACACTACAACAAGGACGGAAGAAATCAGAGATCACCATGCTTCCTCCCCTAGTTCTTATTATCGTCCTCAGTGGAACCCTGAACTTGTCTATCTGATGCAATTAAATGCGTCACTTAGACAAGCATTAATGATGTCTGCCCAAAGTCACCCCTATTATCTGCCCGGCAGAAACGTCAGTTATTGACGAACAAACACTTTGCTTCACTAAATCTCTGTTACTACAGCCTTCACTCCATTTGAACATTTGTCGATTTTTTAATACAACGGTAATAATCAGAACTTTTAATAGTTTATCGGTTAATATCCTCTTAAAAAATTTTTCTTTGATTACTTATTTCGTTACAATTTAAATTTCTTATTATCACGCGTAGCTTCAATTTGTTAGAATTTTCGGTGTTAAGTTGTGAAATGTTGTATACTTGTCTGACTTGTGACTATTATTAATTTCTTCCATCTCTCGTTTAACTTCACTTTGTTGCGTTGAGCAGTTCTGGTGTGATATGTTGTATGCCTGATTGTTTTGTGACAATTTTCATATACTCAGTTGAAATTGTTTTTTATTAGTTGTATTAATTATTTTAATATTGTATTTTCTGCAATTTCTCATTCCTTGAATTCCACTTCCTTGGTGAAGTACTAATTTGTAAAAATATTTTGCGCTTTTTTGTGTGCATAACTGTTTTTTAACTTGTAATTTTTTTATGTTTATTTATTTATTTGTTTTTTTTTTTAAATATATATTTCTTTTTACTATACAAACATGGCTGGTAATTATGTACCGTGGCTTCACAAGGATGGTCTACGACTTGGTCATCTGAATATTTACCATCTTCTAGGTAAACTCCCCGAACTTACATACATTCTAAGTAATAATTTTCACATTTTTGGACTTTCAGAAAGTCGCCTAAATGACAGAATAACAGACGATGACATTGCGTTAAATGGTTTTAAAACTATTCGGCGAGACGCAAGCAAAAAACAAGAGACAGGTATAACAGTTTATATTTCCACTTCCCTTAATTTTCGCCGCAGAAACGACTTAGAGACAGCAGAGATAGAATGTGTATGGTTGGAAATAAAGCTACCGAATCAGGGCCCATTTCTGGTGGGATATCTTTATCGAAATCCTAGTGCAGGACCTATATGGTACGAAGATTTCACCATAATGATGGACAATGTATTTGCCACAGTCAAGGAGGTTGTTCTTCTTGGTGATTTCAACATCGATATACACAATTCAAATCTAACATGGAAAAATATAATATTATCGTACAACTTAAAACAAATAGTTAAACCAGCCTACAAGAGTAACACAAGCATCAACCACACTAATCGACCACATCTACGTAACTTGCCCAGAAAACATCATAGAATGCTCTGTCCCTAATATTGCAATGAGTGACCACTATCCAGTATGCTGTACATGGTCAAAGAATAAATGTAAAGTTCCAAAAAATAAACATGTAAGTATCAAATTTAGAAGTTTCAAACATTTCAGTAAGGAATTATTTTTAAATGACTTGCTAACTGCACCTCTCGCCCGTGTTTACCAACTTCCTGATCCGGATGACGCTATTGAATACTGGACAAAAATTTTTTATAATGTTTTTGACACGCACGTACCAGCTAAGGAAATTCGCGTCAAACGACAATTAAAATCTCCGTGGATCACGCAGGAAGTGTTGGAGGCTATGAGGCAGAGAGATCAAGCGCACAAAAATAAGGACCTCAACACATACAGGGTATACAGGAACAAAGTTCAATATTTAATTCGGAAAGAAAAGAAAAATCATTTTAGAAATATGGTTGAGAACAAATCAAATAGTAAGGAAATATGGAAGGCAATTAACACCTTAGCGAAAAAACGTAATGCACCAGACTCATTCTCTTCCAACACTTCATTTACTTGCACCGACTTCAGCAATCACTTTCAAGCAGAAATAAACAGTCTGAAATCCACAATACCACCTTCCTCTAGTGACTTAGACAAACTTTCAGCATTCTGTAAGAACAAATGTACAAACTCAGTTCCACCCGACATTCCTTTTATGACAGTTAATGAAGTGTATAACTATCTTATTGGCCTTAAGGATAATAGCTCATCAGGGCTTGACGGAATTAGTAATCGAATACTGCGTTACGCCGCACCAGCTATTAGTGATTCACTAACTTTTATATATATAATCAATGTATTGCTAAAAGTTATTTTCCTTCGGCCTTTAAGATTGCCAAAGTATATCCTCTCTTCAAACCTGGCTCGTCAGATAACAGTAATCTTGGTAACTATAGACCAATTTCTCTTTTATCATCGCTTTCTAAACCACTAGAAAAACACATACATAAAGCAACACTACATTACCTAGTTAGCAATGACTTGCTAATTGACAGTCAGTCAGGGTTTCGACAAAAGCATTCATGCCACACAGCTCTAACTAAGATGATAGACAACTTGCACCTAAACATAAATAACGATAACATATGTGGAGCAATCTTTGTAGACTTTAGGAAAGCATTTGATATGTTAGATCACGCTGTTTTAATAAGAAAATTAGAAACAATGAAAGTTAACTTTAAACTAGTGACATTACTTAAATCATTCCTGTCCGACAGACAGCAAGTAGTGTGGTACAATAACTCCTTGTCAAGCCCAACTATTATTGACACTGGTGTTCCTCAGGGTTCTATTCTCGGCCCTCTACTTTTTTCCATTTACATAAATGACCTTCCACTACACATCGAGCACTCATCCTGCGACCTATTTGCCGATGACTGTACCATTTATACTAGTGATAAAAGTTGCAACACGCTAGAAATATTATTACAAAGCGACACAGACAATCTTATTAAGTGGAGCAATGAAAACTGCATGCAAATAAATATCACTAAAACAAAATGTATGATAATATCAACTAGACAAAAATTACAAAACTCGCCGAAAACAACACTTCAGCTCTACATTGGAACCTCTTTAATTGAAAATGTAAATGAATATAAAAACACTAGGACTCATAATTGACCAACATTTAAGTTGGAATTCGCATGTACAAGCACTGACCAAACAAACGGCACAAAAAGTTTACCAGTTAGCTAAAATCAAACATTTCCTAGATGAGGAGACACGAAAAATGTTCTATACATCCCAGATACAAACACATCTAGACTATTGTTCCACAATTTGGGATGGCTGCACCATGTCCAACACTAAAAGACTCTATTCATTACAAAAACGTGCAGTGCGCCTAATTTCAGACAAAAACCTCACACAGTGTGTAGACGCATATACATATCTTAACATATTACCACTAAGAAAGCGCCTTCTCTTCAACAAAGCCAAATTTATTCACAAAATCTTGTCACAGAATGCTCCAACGTATCTGTGGCCTATTTTCAAATACAGCGGAAGACGCAGTCAACGCTTAAATAAATTACACATGCCCAAGCCTAGGCTCGACTTATTCAAGAAAAGTTTAGCTTTTTCTGCTGCTCATCTGTGGAATACTCTTCCACACGACTTAAAAAATACTCTTAGTCCATATTCATTCAATCACAGACTTTTCAAATACATCATGAGTGCAGATTATATGCCACCCTAATTTCGTTATGTTCTTAAATAATTACATAACATCATATGTAGGTTTTAAAGTTAATTTTGTCCTGTTTAGTATAAATTATGATACGCATCTGTAAATCTGTGTAACTGTTATTGTACTGTTACAATGTTGGGATTTTATTTTATTGTACTTTTTTGTTATTTTATTATTTAAGTAACATTTAGGATACGTGTGAGAATAAATGGATTAACCATGGAAGAAGAGAGAAAGGAAGGGCAGAATGTTAGACGGGCCTGCGTGCCCAATTCTAAACACTTTGAAAATAAAGTTCGTTCTATCTATCTATCTATCTATCTATCTATCTATCTATCTATCTATCTATCTATCTATCTATCTATCTATCTATCTATCTATCTATCTATCTATCTATCTATCTATCTATCTATCTATCTATCTATCTATCTATCTATCTATCTATGTTTATTTTTATTTTTATTTATTTTATTTTTACATTCATTATTATTATTATTATTCTTTTTTAATGTTAAAAACGTACTTTAATTATGATGATTATTGCAAATGTAATATTACTTTTATAATGATAAATGCCTTAATTATGCTTATAGTAAATGTGAGGATGAAAGGATATAGTATATATGATGAGAGAGACAGGAAGGGCAGATTGTCAGACGGGCCTGCGTGCCCAATTCTTAACCCTTTGAAAATAAAGTTCGTTCGTTCGTTCGTTCGTTCGTTCGTTCTCTCTCTCTCTCTCTCTCTCTATATATATATATATATATATATATATATATATATATATATATATATATCATAAAGATGCTAATTCATCCGTGTGCATTTCTCTCTGTAATAACTAAATCAACTATGAATTTGTCAAAAACAGCATATAACAACTTTAATGATCAATTACTTTGTAACAAATATAAATAAATATGACCTGGTGATTACTAAACAATAGGTTACGTCATTGCAACTGATATCGGCTTTAGGAAGCTTAGTTGTGTAATATAGATCAATAAGTTCTGTTGTGTTGGCATGCTAAAAATGTCACTTAGCTTCCAAACTGCTGGAGTGTTAATGCTGCTGTATACGTAATTCGTCTCTGTGGTGAGGGCACTTCTCCCGGTCAAGGCAGGTATCTTCACAACCCGTTGAATGCAGGTTTCAAGTGTCGATCGCACGCTTTGAATCACGGGATAGCAATACAGCTGGTGTTGTAGAATCGTACCACAAATGGTCTCGTAAACTCGTACCACAAACTTTAGAGGAAATAAAAGAACACATTCCGCTGCGTCAGCAGAATCTTTTCTCCGAATTTTTACTCTCCTTGAACGTAAATAATATAACTCAGGGGATATGATGAAAATCACCATTCATGTCGTTAATTTACTGGGAAAATTTCGACTGGACAGCGGCAAGTCGCTTGTGCCTGGTTGGACCTGTTTAAATATTCACACACTTATTACAAATGATAGTATATATAAAAATGTAAATACACATATATATATATATATATATATATATATATATATATATATATATATATATATATATATATATATATATATATATATATATATATATATATATATATATATATATACATATATATATATATATATGAATGATGGCATCATCTTCCACTTCCTTCTCCAGTTAGAGTATGGGGTTACCTCTGCTTTTGATTCCCTGAGAGAACAAGCACGAAGCACTCGCCAGCACTTTGCTGTGGTGGTTCATGAATATATATTTTTCACATGCTGAGGTTGCCAGCCTAGTAAGGACCTGTATAACCATCAGCAAGTTTAAACGTGTCAAACTCAAAGTATAAAATATATATTACAATTTACCCTAAATTAGTTGGGAACTCTATCTTGTACAGTAGAATAGTCTTGGCAATTTGATAAAGTTGCCTCAAACACGCGTCTGGGGTATTATTTCTATTAAAGATTCCCTCTGTGACTTTGTGAGTAGGTCCTGTAGGAGTTCGGTTTCCGTATTTAAAGGTGGTGTTTTATCATTGTATTAGTCACAAGATGATCTAATACTTGTTTTCCTTTCCTCTAAGTTCAGAATCCTAACTTCTACTCTTTCCTTGCTTCAGTCTGAGCTGTCTGCTTTGACGATTCTGGAATGCAGTGTTGAATGTCTAAAATGTTCTACGTTATATTGTAGTTTTCCTGCCGACGCTCACACCTGGCGTTTCCGACAAAACTTCCAATCACCGTAATTGTATATTAGCCTCTAAACTGCAAGGGGAATAGCATTCGAAAGTGCATGTAATGATAACGTTCCTCATGGACTTTTCTGCATAACTCATGTGTTTTTAAAATTCAAACGATCACTCTCCGTATATGGAATTGGTATTTCTGTCAATTCTCGGTAATGATTACCACTACACCTTCTTACATTTATCTTGCTCATAACAAGCTTGTCCGGATGTTTATTCAGGTGTGTCTTTAATATGCCACCAGATCGATAATTGACCAGCACTCCCTAAGCAAACAATCACTAGACGTCATTACCAAAAATTACTTGTCGCCAATCTGAATTTACCGGTAACTCATCTCCGCGAGGATAGGCAGGCAAACATGACACACATGAATAGAAGATGTTTAAAAATTGACACACAAATACCAAATACTGTCGGAGGTAGGAAAATAGAACGTGCCAACAACCAAATGGCACACATACTTATTACGCACAATAAAGGTAGATAAAAGCTGCCGGGGAGGAAAAGAAAGCAAACACGATTAGGGTTGCAAAGATGATGAACGAATGACTGACATATTTTACTGGACAGACACTGCCTAGTTATTTCTTTAATAGTGTATACAATTTCATTATATATTTTAATTTTTTATTTTTTTAAATAATATTTTTTACGATATTACCTGAGCATTTAAAAAAATAATACAAATAAAATAAAATATAGAAAAAAATAACTCAGTAACAGTTAGGATTTTGAAATTAAAGGAACGGAAAACAAGTATTGGAGCACTTTATAACTCATACAATTATGAAACTCCACATTTTAGCACAAAAATGTGCTAAATGAGCTGGCTGCGACAATAAATCTGGCAAGGATGAAAGCGAATAGCAATGTCAGGCCGAACATCGCAAACACATACCTTCTGAGAGCAGGAAAGTCAGCACACCCCAAACCGAGTAAATCAGTTAGCAGTGTACCATCTCTCCTTGACTGTGCAAATGACTGGGAGATGGCGGTAGACCTACCTGGACGAGGGGTATATCCAGAGAGTATTAGGAAATCTCGAAGCTGGCGTGATATAGTGCTGCATTCTTCATCATCGCACTAGGTTATAGTGATTGAACTGACCGTTCCATTTGAATCCAGAATGGATGAGCAACATTTGTTCAAAGCGGCCAAGTAAAGTGATATGGCCTCGGATCTGAGACACGATGGGTTCAATGCAAGGGTCATGGCAGTTGAAGTGGGAGCAAGAGGGCTCGAGGCTGCATCAGTGTATGATTTATTGAAACTGTTGGGGCTGAGGAGACAGTCGAGAACAAGGGGACTGAAGAGGCTTAGTGATGTGACCGCTGGGCGTACACTACCATTTATACGAGTTATAACACTACATAGAATAAGAATAACAGACGTTAAGCAGATAAGGCGTTTTTGCACAAAACGCAGTATAGATTTTGGGTACAGATGGCAGTCACGACGATGAGAGCCATGGTATAGCTGTCTCAGAAAATAACAATGAATGCGTGTTTTTGAGCGGGAAATTTTGTCACGTGAGAGTTGCGATTTTGGTTTTTTTTCCATTGTTGATGGAAAAGAGAGATGTCACAAAAGTCGAAACAACAAAAAGTCGTGTGCAAAATGTCGAAAACAGAGAGACGTGTATAGAAAAATGTAACGTGTGAAAAAAAGGATGAGTTGCGTAAAAAATGGCGGGAAAAGGAAGGAGCTGCATATAAAAGGACAGATACTGCGATAGGATCATTAGAGCCGAAATTAGAGATGGAATTAGATTAGCGATAGGTAGAGATTTTTGGTAGGCAGTTTTATAGTGTTAGGTGAAATTCGTCTTTGAGATTATCAAGCCAATTTTTTTTTTTTTAAGTTGACAACTTTTTATATTATTTTCTGTTGGATATATACTTTTCCTGTTGGATATAAAATTTCCAAATGGATATACTCACTATTTTGTTGAGCGTAGAAAACGATCAAATCATTGTGAAATTTGCAGTGCTTGTCTAATGACGTCAAAATAAACTCTGATTGAATTTTCTACATCGCTGTGTTTTATTTGGAACGCACAGTTGGAACATTTGAAAACCAGTATAGGATATTGCTTATCACTGAACCTAAAAGGGTAAGAACGAACATGGGAAGAAAAATAAACTTCAGTCAAGAATCTCCATCTCAGGCGGAAGGCCTGTAAACACTTGAACAGACACGTATAAAGAATTAGCTCTCGTCAATATATTTACCTGCGCACAACACAATTGATTGGCCAACTGACCCGGTCATACACATTCTTACGTTGATGTTATAACCAGCCCAGTTACAGTGACACTGCGGAAAAGGCATCAATCATGCTGGCTGTGGAACAACCTCAATAAGCTTTGGAACTCGGGACAGTAAACTCTATCCGCACCTGCGTTACAGGAACCATCCGGAAAGTGGAACATTGTTCTCTAAGTCCGCAATACATTGTTTTTAGTTGTATTGGTGAAAGAACTGTGGCTTACAGGCAACACGCGGCGTATATTATATTATATGAGGTGCCGGGCGCAAGTAGATTTCAGTTACTAGCGCGCAGTGGCTTAAAGCCTCGTTGGCTTTGCGCATGTTGGTCAGTGTCTGTCCCTAGTCGTGATATGCTGTGGAACGACCGCAATAATTTGTTTTCAACATAAGGGTTACTTTCACAATTGCCTCCGGCTGGCAGAATTGTGGATTTTAAAGCTGCAACCAAGGTGGAGTGAGTTCATTTTCTACATTTGACAACAGGAGGCGTAGACACTTGTGAGTCATGGCCCAGGTGCCTCCCCCCCCCCTTCCTCCTTTCCATTTAGAGTGTAAAGGAGATTAAAGGGCCGAAACACTTGATCGACGGGGGGACTACTTTTGATGATCAGATTGCTTCGTGTTGTATTGCTCTGTATAGAGTTTGATATCATATCAGTAAATAATAGTAAAAAAAAAAACCAGTGTAAATATTGTGCGTGTATGCTTTCACTCGTGCTGTGAATGAATATGCCCATTCTATGTTACAATTTTATTCCATAATTTCTGATATCACACATTATTTATAGTTTTTTGTCCCGGGAAGTTTTCTGTAGTCTCTGAAGAGACAACGACAAAACAGGCTTACTGATGCCTCAGACGGCATGTTTCGCGGGGCTTGGTAAACTTATTATATAACAACTACTTGCTACAGAAAACTTTGTTCCAAGATCACATCAATACTCTAATCAAGTCTGGAGGACTATAGGGAGCCTGTGGCCTATCGTAGCAAGTATAGGAAACTGATAGTAGTTTAAGTTTGGAAATAACAGATATAATTGAAGTGAAAGTTTTGCGTGGATCACCCAGACGAAGATTTGGCTCAAGAAGTCATGTTGAGTTTCTCCACAGGCTGGAGGGAGACAAGAGTGTAAACTCTCCTAACTAGAACACAGTTTGTAAAGTTTGTCAGGAGAGACTTGATCTCTCGCCAACGTAGTCCCCTTCTCAGTTATCTGTTATTATTATCCGTAGTTCACTTATTACTGGTATTATTATATATTATTTACTACGAGCCCCCTCCCTTCTTAACAGAAGATAAACATCAGACAATATGTAACATATAATTGAATGAACAAGTCATGGGGTACAATATATACACCCAATTGGTTTAATAAAATTAAAATGAACTGATGATGAATTATGGTAGTGTTTATGGAAGTTGTGTACGATGTATGCGATATAATTCTAACAATTCAAGTTTGAATCATCATTAAATGGCTATTTGGCTTCTGGGCTAAGATTGATATGGTGGACTTCCTTTTGGACAGGAAGACTTATCTTTTCAGCCCCAGGCTGATAATGAAGCGTGGTTGGTTGTCCTGTCTCGTTATGCCAACTGGTATGGCGTTGCATAAGCTTGGTCTCTAATGGTTTGGATCTGCCTTCACTGTTCTCGACTTCGTATTCTTCGTCTGAGATTGGAATGTCGTGCAAGGCTTACCCATAGACTGAAGACACGTACGACTTCATTAGTTTCCTAGCTTGAGGAAGCTGTCTTTTCCTAAGCCGTCCGTCTGCCAGTCATATCAGATTTTGTCTCTGACATATGTCTAGAGCCTTATCTTGATTTCAACTTTCCCCCCTTCCTTCCTTTGATTATTATATTTTCCTGCCCAAGCAGCAGTATTATTATTCTTTACCTCGTCACTAATGGTCATGTTAACATGATGAATTGTTATAGAAGGGTTGGCAACAGTATTCTAGTTATGTGAATCCGTCTAACCGTCACGACAAATATGATGAGTTAACGTAGATTTGTCGGACAATATTATTATAGAATTGTCTGGGAGACTTTATTATAATACTTTATCTCTTGTCAAATCGTCATGTAAATTATGATGAATATATAGCATGGTCTGTCAACATTATTATTATTATTTTCCTCTTGTCTAATCGTCGGGTCGAGTGCGATAAATTAATACAGAAAGTATTATAGAATACATTTAAAATTCATATGAACATTTTGTACAGACTCCTCCCGTACGATAATAAAATACACAAGATCCCACTGTAGCCATGCGGCTAGCTGCGATCGTAAAGAAAGTGAATAATGCAAACTGATCACTGCATCGATTCTACAAGACACTACACATTTTAACACACTATTATTATACTAACGAGATTTCACTTACCTACTCAAAGTTGGGACTAATCAGCGATTTAGATGGGGAATACGTGATCTATTAAGTCTGGCCAAATCTCAGCTTCCCGGATGTAAGTGTCTCTGACAGTACCAGTACATAGATTTGTATTATTGTGTTCAGTTGTACTAACTAGTTTCTTAGCTAGTCTCTGACAGTACCAGTACATAGATTTGTATTATTGTGTTCAGTTGTACTAACTAGTTTCTTAGCTAGTCTCTGACAGTACCAGTACATAGTTTTGTATTATTGTGTTCAGTTGTACTAACTAGTTTCTTAGCTAGTCTCTGACAGTACCAGTACATAGATTTATATTATTGTATTCAGTTGTACTAACTAGTTTCTTAGCTAGTCTCTTGAAAGACCAGTACATAGATTAGTATTATTGTATTCAGTTGTACTAACTAGTTTCTTAGCTAGTCTCTGACAGTATCAGTACATAGATTTGTATTATTGTGTTCAGTTGTACTAACTAGTTTCTTAGCTTGTCTCTGACAGTACCAGTACATAGATTTGTATTATTGTGTTCAGTTGTACTAACTAGTTTCTTAGCTAGTCTCTGACAGTACCAGTACATAGATTTGTATTATTGTGTTCAGTTGTACTTGTCATGAAATATTCTAATCCACATATATAAATTATTAGGTAAATATGAAGCCTAACAAATAAAATTAATAAAGAGAAGAGCAATGGTAAAATAACAGTGCTGTCACAAAGAATGTACTCGAAATCCCCCTTGTTTTCTGCTTCGTCTGCAAATTGTAACGCTTTCACGTTGATATAAAAGCTTACTGTATTATTACCCGCCTTCTTCAATGAAACGTGTGCTGCATTTCTAAGAAAAACATTGAGACGTACTGCGTAATGACCTAAATTAATCCTAACATTAATTATATTACGTTACCAAAACGAACGAACAGATGGACAAAAGGATAGCGAGAAGGGAGAGGCAGAAAGCCGAACATTAAACACGCGTCGCGCGATACACAATTACTACTATCACGCGTGTTAGGCTACAAGCACTAACTTTTTTTTTCAGACGGACAGTGATAAAATACACTACCCTTCCCCAGAGTTAGGTTTTAAAATCATAAAAAACGCTTATTAGGAAAGATAACAATAGATGGGGTTTACGGTTGAAAACATAACAGTACCCAGACAGCATATCTTCGAAACAGGAGGTAGAAAATACATATTTTGAACGCAGCCACGTAGCTCTTTTAAAGTGGGAAAATTGGGTTCCTTAGGGCTTGCTGACAAATAATATGTAAAACGTTACGCCAATAGTCCAGGAATTAATAAATTATACCCAAAATAAAATAGTGAGGCTGCCTGACAGCATGAAATCATTTCTGCTCATAAAATTTTTTATAACGTGTTTGAAAAAAACCTTACGTTACATAAATAGCCTACCATGTAAACTCCAAATTGATTGGAGCGCAACAAATGAAAGCCTAACCACGATTGGTCGAACTATAAATACTATCTTTCGTTGTTAGGGGAAACGGGAAAAGGTAACATTTTTTCAAACACTTGTCGAAACGTGGCTCATTGGCCAGTCTCGCTGATATACACACTTGGGAGCGTTAGTTCGAGACCACTTGTTTAAAATAGCTTGATAAAGCAGCAGTGCGTTGAAGCCAGCTCATAATTGTGTTAAATAAAAGCCTGGAAGATAGGCAGATGGAAATTTGTGCCAGTTTGTGCCAGAATTCATTGCTAATCAACGTATCTGTGTTTATTCGTATGAATTGTGGTAAGCTTGAACCATTCAATATCTTTTAATGAAAATTGAATGTGAATTGTTGATTTATGCCTGTATATATATGTGTAGTTCAGTGGCAAATGTGAGGTAAAGCCTGTAATGCTCCAGCCTGAACAGAGGGTGTCGGAGAGAAGTAAAACGGCATGGAATGGCCAAATAGTACACTGACACCTGGATGATTGATTAGACAGAAATAATGCTGGAAGTGCAGAGGCGTAGTGACCATTAAGGATGGTAATGCTGGTATAAAGTATTTCAGATGAAGCTGACTGTTGGCCTAACGCTCTGAACGCAATGTTTGTGATGTATTGTGATCAGTGTAAAAAGAAAATATAAATTAGTTATGAAGTAGAAGGTACATCCTTCTTGATTTCAGGGACAGTGGTCTTGATGGTACTGAGCAGCACCTGGTCAGAGCTTTGCTGAATCCAGTGTCGGACAGCATACTCCTTGGTCCTTTTAGCTATCAGTGAGGTGTCTCCAGAGTCCAGAGGAGAATTCGAGCAGAGGAGTCCTTTCCTGCCGCCATCACGCCAGATAAGCTAACTTGGCCAGCTGAGCTCAACATTATGTCCCCTCATCTTGAACTGACTTTTTAAAATTAACATTAAGAGGGGAATTTACTTGTCTTAAAATCAGGAACTGTGAACATCTCCAATACTGGTCCCTAAAGACAAACTATTGAAGTCATGATGACAAATACCAACAGAGCTTGAACAAAACAAAACCAGTATTACCTCATTTTACTACTACACAACTGACACACATAGAACATTTGTAATAATATATGTCACTACAATATTCATATTAAATACATTCTGTACATAACTTGTAATTTAAATTGATTGTGATTCCTGGTTCCCTTGTAGTTGAATCAGGACACATATTCATTCATGCCAGTAATGAATACATATTGTTATTCGAAAGTTTATCAGTGACTCTTTTAAGATATCTTTGTAGAGTGTTATATGTATGTGAGTGTCACAGTGTTGTCAAGAGTAGTGGATTAAATTAAATTGTTTATCTGTCTGTTGTTGTGACTTACACTTCACCATACTCATACCCTAGACACATAACGTAGCATCACACTATTCCAGAATAATTCTGACTGAGATATATAGATATGTGGTAGCAAGTAAGGTTATCTATAATACACTACTCTTAATAGATATAGATACCTTCACAGCTGATCTCAGTCAGTACACTAAGTTCCCTATAAGTATTTATAACATCCCACTTCACCACATATATTGGGGTCTCGCTCTTGGGATTTTGAATCTTTAACTATTAAAAATATTGGGGGTAATTCACTTCAGGGAATATAAGAATTAAAAGGTATCCTTGGGTGGAATTAAATAAGGTTGAGCTCACGGTGCCTGTGTTGTCCATTAGATATATAGTTAGAAATTGAATTGTTGGGTAGACATTATAAAAATTTACCTGATAGACAATGGCGGACCTGGCCAAATTTCGATCTGCTGCGGTTCAGACTGCAAAAGAGTTAGGATTAGATGGGCAAGTTATGGTTGCCTATGTCACAACGGAATGTGACAAATTTATTGAACGCGAAGAAAGAAGATTAGAAAAAGAAGCCGAAAGAAGGTTAGAGGCTGAAAGGGAAAATAAGAGGTTGCAAGCTGAGGCTGAGACTAAGAGGTTGCAGATTGAGGCTGACAAAGAGGCAAAAGCATTGGAAGCCGAGGAAAGAAGACAGGCTGCAGAAAGAGAAGAGAAGAGATTAGCTGCAGAAAGGGAAGCAGAAAAGGAGGAGAAGAGATTACAAAGGGAACATGAGTTACGACTAAGGGAGTTTGAGTTTCAAGGCCATGCTCCTGAAAATGGTGCCAGTCCCTTTGCCTCTGATGCTACGGTTACTCAAGGAGCCTCGACCTCAGCTATGAATTTTCATTTAGATCATTTTGTTGAGAAAGACGATGATATTGAGAGCTATATAAATAGGTACGAACTATTAGCTACCACGTATGGGTTAGAGAGAGAAAGGTGGAGCTTAAAGTTATCTCAGGGACTTCGTGGGGCAGCTTATGAAGTTTTTGCAAAAATGAGCAGAGGTGATCAGGAAAATTATGACATGCTAAAGCAGGCTCTTTTGTTAAGGTATGAAAAGAATGCAGAGTTTTACAGGAAAAAATTTAGGAATGCTAAACTACTGTCAGGTGAAACCTATCACCAGTTCTCTGCACGAATAGAGACATACTTGGAGAAATGGACTTCTCTGGGGAAAACCCAAGATCTTAAGGAAATGGTCCTTATAGAGCAACTAAGAGAGTCCATGGCTCCAGACCTGAGAAAGTTTCTCATGGAACAAGGTGCAGAGAGGCTGGGTGAGTTGCTAAATGTTGCTGAAAGGTATCAAGCAGCTCAAGCAGAGGTAACAGGTAATAAAAAGAAACAGGTGGATAACTTTAGGGCACCACAGAACTTTAATAAATTTGATCCTAGGGATCAAAATAAAGGTAAGCACCAATTTGATAGGCCACGGTATGACAATAAAAATAAATTCCCACAATTCGATGAAAGGAAATATAATGAAAGAAAATCTTTCAACCAAGGAAAAAGGTGGTGTAAGAATTGTCAGATGGACAATCATGACACTGACCGTTGCAGAAGGAAACCTGTGTATATGGCAACCCTTCAGGTCAGGTCGACCTCAAGACAGGAGGAGGATATTATGTTAGATACCACTCCAGAAGAGATGAGGAAGGCACAGGCTGGGGATAAAACACTCAAGCCTTGTTTCAGAAAATTGTCAACTTGTCATACAACTCCAGGCAAGGGAGATTTTTACATGAAAAACAAGTTGATGTATAGGAAGACTGGAGCTAGATCCCATGGTCACGGACAGCTGGTTCTTCCAAAAAGATACAGGACAGAATTAATAAGGAGCCTACATGTGAAACCAGATGGGGACCATGAGAAAATAGGTACCATCATTCAAAAGGTGGCTCACAATTATTATTGGCCCAAAGCAAGATGGGACATTTGAAAATTTTGTAGAAAGGTGTAGCATAGCACATGAGGGAACACCCACAAGTGGGAACATGGATCAGGACCTGGACACGCCATGGGGCAAAATCAGGCCTGACAAATAAAAGGAAAAAATAAATTTGATAAGGTGGACCAAATGGAATGGGAAGCCCCTTTTCACGGACAAGCTTCACTTAACTGTTTTACAATGGCCACTATGCGGAGAGTGCAAAAAGATGTCTTACCCCAGGATAAGCCGACAATCCCTCAATCGGACTTAAACAAACTGGAGGAAGAAGATGTAGAGAGGAAATCTCTCATCAAGAATTCTAAGTGGGGAGAAAGCCCCAAAAGAAAAATTGGTAGCGGTCGTTTTGTGAATGATAATTCTGGGAGGAAAAATCATCACTATAAAGCTTCAAGTGGAAGAGACCATACCGGTGCATGGACAAATAGGTCCACACAATTAAAGGTCCATATGTAGCTTTGTTAAGAACGTGGACTGATGAAAAGGCAGAGGAAAACATTACATCTTCATACCAATATGTGAATGAGCTGACCACTCGGTTAAAAACTGGCTGGAAACTTGCCAATGAAAATTTGAAACAAGCCAGGAAGAAACATGCTGCCTATTATAACAGGAAGGCGAAAGACAGAAATTTGGCTGTGGGAGAGAAAGTACTGCTTCTTTTGCCCGGGAGTCAGAATAAGTTACAAATTGGATGGCAGGGTCCATATACAGTTCTAGAGAAGGTGTCTAGAACAAATTATAAGATAGATAAGAAGGGGAAAGAAAAAATCTATCATGTGAATCTCCTGAAGAAATATTTGGAAAGAGAACATCAGGAAGAGACACACTTGTTGACCTTGTCCATCGCCATGGAGATGAAAAAGGAACCACTTTCATCATTTGAATATCCATTACACCCCTGTGAGACAGCAGCACAGGTGAAAATCAGTACACATTAACGAAAACTCAGAAAGAGAGAGTGCAACAGGTTCTAAATAATCATGCAGAGGTGTTAACAGACCGACCAGGGCATACAAACCTATTGGAATATGATATGAAACTGATAGACCCCACACCTGTCTGTATGAAACCATATTCGATTCCGTTTGCTAAGGAAAAAGCTTTGAAGGAAGAGATAGACTATCTGTTGAAGGAAGGAATTATTTCGCACAGTGAGTCTTCGTATAGTTCCGGGGTGGTACTCTTAAGGAAGCCCTCTGGAGAACATAGACTCTGTATAGATTACAGGAGACTGAATGCTATTACAGAAGGACAGGTGGATCCATTGCCGGATACAAATCAGCTGTTTGCCAGGATAAATAAAGCTAAATATTTCTCAAAAGTGGATCTGAGTAAAGGATACTATCAGATTCCAGTAAAGCCTGAGGTTAGACCATACCTAGCTTTTAGTACCCCAGAAGGACACTATGAGTTTAATAGATTGCCATTTGGATTGAAGAATGCGCCTAGTGTCTTCTCTAGAATGATGAGAAAATTATTGGATCCTCTGAATAATCCCTGTATACCAAATTTTATGGATGATATCCTTATAGCAACAGAAACATTTGAGGAACACATTGACTCTCTGAACATGCTGTTTGATCGACTTAGGGAGGCAAATTTAACAGCCCGACCAACCAAATGTTGCGTTGGATGTAAAGAATTGGAATTTTTGGGACACACAGTTTATCAGGGAAACATGACCCCTGACCCAAAGAACTAGAGAAACTACAGAAAGCCCCGAGACCACAAACCAAGAAGGACGTGAGATCCTTTGTCTCATTATGTGGTTTCTACCAGAAGTATATCAAGAACTTTAATTCCATATGTGCACCGTTAACTGAATTGACACGTAAAGGACTTCCAGATCGCATTACATGGACACCACAATGTGAAATGACTTACCAAGAATTGAAGGAAAAGCTCACAAGTAAACCCATTTTGAAATTACCTGACTTAAGTCAAGAATTCATAGTAAGGACGGATGCAAGTAATATTGGGCTAGGTGCAACTTTACTACAGAAATCAGATGCATTGGATGGGGAATTAAGCCCAGTGGCATATGCTAGCAGAAAGTTGAATAAAGCTGAAATCAACTACTCAACTAGCGAAAAAGAATGTCTTGCAGTAATATGGGCAATAAAGAAATTCAATATATATCTATATGGGAAGGCATTTAAGTTGCAAACAGACCACAAACCTTTATCGTTTTTAGCACAGGCTAAGCATGAGAACTCTAGGTACTCCGATGGTCTTTGCTTCTGGCTCCATATAATTTTAGCATTGAGTATATATCTGGAAAAACCAATTTGGGAGCTGATTTTTTAAGCCGCCATCCGTGTGATGAGAATCACCGTAAACCCCAGAAATAATAATAAATTTCTCTATATGTATATAGAATAAAGGACTGACATATAATGTCTGTTTTAAGAGGGGAGGTGTCATGAAATATTCTAATCCACATATATAAATTATTAGGTAAATATGAAGCCTAACAAATAAAATTAATAAAGAAAAGAGCAATGGAAAAATAACAGTGCTGTCACAAAGAATGTACTCGAAATCCCCCCTTGTTTTCTGCTTCGTCTGCAAATTGTAACGCTTTCACGTTGATATAAAAGCTTACTGTATTATTACCCGCCTTCTTCAATGAAACGTGTGCTGCATTTCTAAGAAAAACATTGAGACGTACTGCGTAATGACCTAAATTAATCCTAACATTAATTATATTACGTTACCAAAACGAACGAACAGATGGACAAAAGGATAGCGAGAAGGGAGAGGCAGAAAGCCGAACATTAAACACGCGTCGCGCGATACACAATTACTACTATCACGCGTGTTAGGCTACAAGCACTAACTTTTTTTTTCAGACGGACAGTGATAAAATACACTACCCTTCACAGAGTTAGGTTTTAAAATCATAAAAAACGCTTATTAGGAAAGATAACAATAGATGGGTTTACGGTTGAAAACATAACAGTACCCAGACAGCACATCTTCGAAACAGGAGGTAGAAAATACATATTTTGAACGCAGCCACGTAGCTCTTTTAAAGTGGGAAAATTGGGTTCCTTAGGGCTTGCTGACAAATAATATGTAAAACGTTACGCAAATAGTCCAGGAATTAATAAAGTTAAGTACCAAATAGGTTTAATTATAATGGGGGTTGACACATTTTATTTTCTATACAAATCATTTATTTTAATAAATATAATTTTTCTTATTTATTTTTATATGTATTCAGAATTTTACAATCTACTAAACAGGATACGATAATGAGAAGCCCATCGCATGAATACTATTTTATTCCACACGTGCATATGACCGATAACGGGCTAAAAAACATATTTAGCAAACCACATTTTAACGTATTAAATTTCTAATCCAGGAATTAATGAATTTTATAAACAAATATATGTTTTAAAATTTGCCCTGGAGCTCATAAAAACATTGTGAAGCACTCAATTACCGACTAAAATCCTTGAACCTTTTTATATATAAAAATTTTATATCAGTTGAAAAGAACCTAATACGTTACATTTAGAAATTATCATAATGTATTCGTTATATTTGAATTGTAGGACATTGGTTAGATTGTACTGAGCATGCATTTAATAGGCCTAAACCACGATTGTCTCAATATAAATAACTACAATATCTTGGTTGATTTAGACGGGAAATAGAAAGGTGAAACATTGCCCAGATGGGAATTTTAAACATTTGTCCGTGAAAGACGGTAAGGGATTAATTGGCCATTTTTCTGCTGATTGTAATAACCATCTATTTAAATTGGAATATTTTACGCATTTGCTAAAAGTTAAATATTGTCTTTGGATTTTTTGTTTAATACCAATATTATGTCGCAAATATTTTATAATCAAGCATTATTTTATATAGTTGATTTTATTATAAAATTTATTTAAATTTAATTTGGGGCGATAATTTATTAATGATTATCGATAAGATTAATTAATATTTTATTTTATTATATTACGATAGATAGGTTTGTTATATTCAAAAATATTTATAAATATTTTTTATATATTTATAAAGTAGATGAATTTTGTTTTTTTATTTTTAATGTTTATAAAGCGTTCTTATTTAGATATATTTATATAAGATTATTATTTTTATATTATAATTTGAATTAAAAATCGCATTTAATTTGTTATTTTTATTAACGAGAATTTATTTGCTATTATTTAATTTTTTTTTATTTTGTTTTTGGTGTGGGGGGAAATTTTTTTTTTTAAATAAATTCTTTGATTTAAAAATTATTTTTGTTATTTTTTTTATTATTTTGGGGACGTATTAGAAGGAATTTTATATATTAAAATTTTTATTTGTTTTTTTTATTGTTAGTCGATTATGGTTTAATATATATTTAAAATATTTCGGTTATACTTTATAATTATTACATCCTATTTTGGATCGTTATTTTTGTAACGGGGTTTGTGGTGGGGTAATTTTTATTATTTATAAATTTTTTTTTTAAAATTTTTATTAATTTTTTTTTTTTTAATTAAAGATATTTTATATATAATATTTAATTTTAAAATTTTTTTTATAAGTTTTAATTTATTAATGAGGGGAAATATATATTAAATATATATTTTACTTGATAAATTATTTTATTTTTTTAATTTTTATTAATATTTATACTAATTAATTGTTATGTTTTTTTAAATAATTAATTATTATTTATAATATAAATTTATTTAAAAATAATTTATATAATTATTAAGATAATATATAATTATTTTTATATTGTAAATTTTTTAAATATTTACCAGTGGGGGGAGTGGAGCATTCACATTGGAGCTGTTTTATTAAATTTCTTATTTTTAATTTTCTTAATTATTATTTTCTTAGTAATTGTATTTTGATTTGTTATATTTGTTACCAACCCACCACCAAAAAATTGTTGTTTAAATGAGCATTGCAGTTATGAGGCTCACTTCATTCATTTATTGAATAAAACCCCATTTTTAACCATTTAGTATTATTTTATTTCTTACCCCCCCATTATTTTTTACCTCCATATTTTTTCACCCACTACACAGTCTGACCACATTAGTTTTTAATTAGATATAGTGTCATATTTTTATTGTTTATTAATTACTTTAAATTATTATATGATATGGTCACCCTGTCAAATGATTTCCCATTTTATTTTTTTATTATAAATATATTTAGATAGAATTTTATACCCAAATTAACATAGTGAGGCTGCCTGACAAGCATGAAATCCAATTTCTGCTCATAAAATTTTTTAATAACGTGTTTTTGAAAAAAACCTTGACGTTACATAATAAAAATGAAAGCCTAACCACGATTGGTCGGGCTATAAATACTATCTTTGTTGTTAGGGGAAACGGGGAAAGGTAACATTTTTTCAAACACTTGTCGAAACGGGGCTCATTGGTCAGACTCGCTGATATACACACTTGGGAGCGTTAGTTCGAAACCACTTGTTTAAAATAGCTTGATAAAGCATCAGTGCGTTGAAGCCAGCATATATTGTGCTAAATAAAAGCCTGGAAGATAGGCAGATGGAAATTTGTGCCAGTTTGTGCCAGAATTCATTGCTAATCAACGTATCTGTGTTTATTCGTATGAATTGTGGTAAGCTTGAACCATTCAATATCTTTTAATGAAAATTGAATGTGAATTGTTGATTTATGCCTGTATATATATGTGTAGTTCAGTGGCAAACGTGAGGTAAAGCCTGTAATGCTCCAGCCTGAACAGAGGGTGTCGGAGAGAAGTAAAACGGCATGGAATGGCCAAATAGTACACTGACACCTGGATGATTGATTAGAAAGAAATAATGCTGGAAGTGCAGAGGCGTAGTAACCATTAAGAAGGGTAATACTGGAATAAAGTATTTCAAATGAAGCTGACAGTTGGCCTAATGCTCTGAACTCAATGTTTGTGCTGTGTTGTGATCAATGTAACAAGAGAGTTTAAGTTAGTTATGAAGTAGAAGGTACATCCTTCTTGATTCAGGGACAGTGGTCTTGATGGTACTGAGCAGCACCTGGTCAGAGCTTTGCTGAATCCAGTGTCGGACAGCATACTCCTTGGTCCTTTTAGCTATCAGTGAGGTGTCTCCAGAGCCCAGAGGAGAATTCGAGCAGAGGAGTCCTTTCCTGCCGCCATCACGCCAGATAAGCTAACTTGGCCAGCTGAGCTCAACATTATGTCCCCTCATCTTGAACTGACTTTTTAAAATTAACATTAAGAGGGGAATTTACTTGTCTTAAAATCAGGAACTGTGAACATCTCCAATACTAGTCCCTAAAGACAAACTATGAAGTCATGATGACAAATACCAACAGAGCTTGAACAAAACAAAACCAGTATTACCTCATTTTACTACTACACAACTGACACACATAGAACATTTGTAATAATATATGTCACTACAATATTCATATTAAATACATTCTGTACATAACTTGTAATTTAAATTGATTGTGATTCCTGGTTCCCGTGTAGTTGAATCAGGACACATATTCATTCATGCCAGTAATGAATACATATTGTTATTTGAAAGTTTATCAGTGACTCTTTTAAGATATCTTTGTAGAGTGTTATATGTATGTGAGTGTCACAGTGTTGTCAAGAGTAGTGGATTAAATTAAATTGTTTATCTGTCTGTTGTTGTGACTTACACTTCATCATACACATACCCTAGACACATAACGTAGCATCACACTATTCCAGAATAATTCTGACTGAGATATATAGATATGTGGTAGCAAGTAAGGTTATCTATAATACACTACTCTTAATAGATATAGATACCTTCACAGCTGATCTCATGTCAGTACACTAAGTTCCCTATAAGTATTTATAACATCCCACTTCACCACAGTACTAACCTAGTTTCTAGTAGCCTAACCTTTGACACTACCAGTAAAGTTCAATAACTTTCTTCAGCCCTTCAGCCTCCTGTCACTACTGAACATTTAAAAAGAGTAGTGTCCTCAGAGTTAAAGGGTATTTTTCCCCCTACACCCTCATCCTTTTTCCTACTGGCAAACTCAGAATAGTGTACGTTATACAAAAATTCACTTAAAAATTTATAAACTGGTGGTGAGATAGGGGGGGGAAACAGTGATCTTTTCTTTAAAGTCATTTTGACATTTCGGTAAACTATCATTTAGTTGTGGAATGTTCTACCACACTTGTTGAGTGATGGGAGATTATCTCTGGCAGAGTATAAAAAATATTACATACTGGCTGGTAACGCTTTCTAACCTAAAAAACTTGAAAACATGACCATGATATTTATCAAGGTAGATATCCTTTAGAGAGGCTCAGTTTTGTGTAATTAGATCTCCACCAGCTCTTGAGTTAACCATTCCGCTACAATAGAAGTGCCTTACCAGCAAACAACAGTCCCATTATTACATTCCACATTCAACCATTGTCTCACTCCTTTCCCCCTTATTTTAAATTTATATTAATATTATCAACATTTCGTGACGTTCTTGAACTGGATAAAAGAATACATAAATATATTGTCATCGTATAACTTTAGAAAATAGATTATGGATTATTTGTGTCCCATTTTTTATTAATCACAGTTTTCCATCAAGTCTCTGACAGAACCAGTAAAGTTCAAAATACTTTCTTGCTTATGTGTGAAGTCATACTTAAAATATAAAATTGTCTGAATATAATAGTCACAGTAGTAAGATGGGATGGTTGACAACTAGTTTATCATATTAACAGATATAATCTTAATCAGAAGAGACCACCGATGCCATCACAAGAACAGCTATGCCCTTTGGTAACACCTGAAGGGAAAACGAAAGAGAGGTCGGACCAAAAACAAACCTGGCGGGGGCTTTTATTAAGATGTTTGAGATGCAAAGAATTGAAAAACAAGAGTTTGGGGCACTGTACGAAGTGGATGGGCCGCCGCCCGAGCAAAGTGGAAACAAATTAGTTGTTTTGCCCCTACAAGACGCCACTATGCGTGATGGCCACAGAACTGCTTTGACTGGTCGGTGGCTAAGGTGATCAAAGAAGAGAAAGAAGTTCATCTTATTAAACACTCTGTATTTTATTGTAATTCAACGTATATTAATCATTAATGACAAGAAGAATGTTATTTAGTAATATTCATATCATTAGAACTAATTTTAGACATCTCTCTAGGTGGGGTCAGTGATGTTGTTTAGATGACTGGAGAAGAAACTCTTGAACTGTGGTGAACCATGTTACAACAGTGTAGCCATAATATATGTAAGAGGAGGTAATTGGTCATAGCAATGGAAAGAACACAAGCTGTAAGCAAATCCATAATAGTTAAGAGTGTATGCTTCTTTTAATGCGAAATAAGTCAACAATAATTTTATGATTTAAAGATATACCAAAGCATGTCTAAGCCAATTTCCAGATTATCAAAAATTGGTGTTCCCTTTCCTGTTTGTACTTTTTGTTTTTTAAAGATTCTTTTGTTTTATTAGAGCAATAAATTTAAAAGCAAGATTGTTTATTTTGGGCAGTCCTGTATATTGTTAAAAAAACTTGTATAATCTTTTCATGGCAATGACAGCTAAACACTGTCCTTCAATTAGTTAGTCAACTACAAATAACTCCTCCCAGGCACATAAGTGGTCGCCCAACCACAATTAAAAACATGTTTTGGTGTGTTCACACATAGTAAATGGTCTATAGGCGTACTTAAGCGTAACGGTAGAGCTAATGTGAATGTAGAATTTACGAGGAATTTTAATGTTATGGACAAGCAGCCAAATCTTCTAAGGTCCAAGATTTTCAACCTGTTCGCTGGTGTGCGCGCAGGGGCGCCATGACGTGACTGGTTAGGGGCGCCGTGGGATTTTTTTTTCGTAAGTAGCTGTAAAGAAAACACATAGCTGTGTGGGAAATTTTATTTTTTGGAGTTATGTCCACCTGCGTGCCCCCAGAGAAATTTCACTATTGAGTGTATGGCCCAGCCATCAGATCAAGGCCCCCGCTCACACCGACCTCGCCCTATCACTACCTTTCCGCGCGATTCCCTCCACGCGCGAACCAGTAAATAGGTTAACAACTGTGATTGTCCAGTTTATCAAACATTTATTAGATTTTGTTGTGAGTTTTGATATAAACTAGGGAAATATTTTTTTATACTTTGGCAAGTTGTTAGTAAAAAGCGCGAGAACTTGTTGAGGGATGACAAGGAAAGTTGTGTAATGAGTAAAAGGAAACGTACGTATATACGAAAATACTAACGATGCAGGTTTACTTAGATTTTGTTGTGTTTCACGTGCACTCGTTTGTGGAACAAATGAAAAACGTTCACAAGTGTGTTTATGTTTTTCAAAGTAACTATTCTGGAACGAAAGTATGCTGCCTAGCAAAGTTGGTAAGCGCCAATTTTAGAAAGTGTTCGACAAGTAAAGGACGTTGGGCCAACCAAGATAATAATTCTCTAGAAAGCCTGAGTCCAAAAGAAAAAGAACAAAAAGCATCATATTTTATCTAAGCAGTGCCGGACAATCTGCGAGTAATAGCTGCCCTTACAAGGTAGCATAACCGGGTAGCAAAATGTAAGAAATCCCATTGCTATTGGCTGAAGAACTAGCGGTTTTTTTATAATTATTAAACCGTGATTGCTATTGATATGGTGTCCATTAATGGTATGAAAGAGTCCTGTGTGAAAACAACATTTTCCCATTCCCTTTGTACCGGACAGTAAACAATTATAGACAAAGTTTCGGTCTTTCAAAAAGAAGCTTCTTCTTTGGAAGAGAAAAACTGCATTGAAGTAGGAGAAAAGGGCTACTATACTCCAGGTTTGCAGCAGTTCATTATAGACCATGAAAATTAAGATTATATAGTGGCATGATAATGATTTCTATAAAATCAAGGACACTTATCTCAACTCAGTGTTCCAATTTTGAAAAAATACATTGCTGAAAACTGTGACAGGTTTCAGTGCTGGTGTTCACAAACCCTTCCGTAGTGATGACTCCTTCGTACTACAAGTAACTGCAGAAGAGTACGAACGGATAGAACTTTTATAATCAGACTCTTCACTACAAGCGATTTTTCTGCATCCCTGGCAATGCCAAAATTTTGTTATTCAGTAAAACAAGGAGTTCCCAAGCTTGAGCCAAGAAGTAACACTAGAAAGAAATATTAATTTCTTTTGCAACCTCCTATCTCTGCGAGGCCTGGGTTTTTTTCAGTATGTGGCTAGTCATAAAACCGAGTTTTTCAGATCGAAGACTTTGATAAGTGGAGGAAGGAAAATGAAGGGTAGCTGTATCCTCAAATTCCAACGTGGGCTGATCCCGGCCCCGTTTTGCCAGTCACTTTGATTACGGAAACCAACAGCGAACCCGGGATTGATTTGGTCCGTTTGCCCTAAAAGACGGGGCCATAGGCTGTGTATGGGAACAACGGTCAAATGAAAATCTATTCGCATCTGTTGCCCCTTTAAGACGCCACTATGCGTAGATGTGCCACTGACTGCTTTAGCCGTTCCGTTGGCTAAGGATGAAAAGAAGAAGAAAGAAGTCTCATCCATTGGTGCCAAGATTATTAGACAAGCTGTGTGTATCAACAAGGCAAGCTACAAGTTTTCACAACTGTAGAGGTGACTGGTACTACTCATTCAATATATTATTTTTTAGTTTTTACGGTACAAAGTTACTTGTTATGGAGATTGAGTCATGAGTGGCAGTATTATCATTGAAAATGATTTTTCCAGACACAATACTAAACAAAAAATGTTAGAAAAAAAATAAACCTACTTTATTCTGTGAGCTGTTTTTTTTTTTTTTTAAGTAAGGGGTTTCAAAAGTGCACTTTGTTGTGTATAATTTTTCTTTGTTACGTGGAATTTTTTTCACAGATTGTCAAATTAACTTTGTTTTTTTTTAAAATTAACATAGTTTAAAAAGCCACTTTTTTTCCGAAAGCTCTCACCTGCTCACAAAAAGTTAGGCTAAATGTCGAAACATCGCTAGAGTTATTACCAGTTTAGTGCGGTTAACCCACAGGGGAGCCGAGCAAATTAGAATGTAAGTTGGTCGTCAGGGTAGCCAGTGGACTCAAAAAAGGTTTGAAAACTCGCTGTTTCTCTGGGATTAATAAAGTGTTCATAAAAAGGGGTAGACATGATTGAACCAACTTATTAAGTTAGTACATTAACATTGTAGAAAGACCAATTAAATGTTGGAAAACATTTTTACTTTGTATTATCAAGGAAGTCGGGGAAAAAGGAACACCTAAACTTTTAGAAACAAATAAAAAGGCCCAGCTATAAAGGTGGATCATGGCGGAACACCAAGAACAGATTCTTAGCCAACGAAGATTTTTACAACAGAATATGAAAGTCCTAGCAATAGACCATGGAAACATTAATGTAAAGGACAACAAACGAGAGAACCGGACAATAACGACGCAGAGACGAATGGTTAAGTGTTGGTACCGCAAAGAAGAAAACAATGAGAAGACGGTCGGCACACAAACGTAAGATTACGCGGACCAAAGGCGAGAAGTGCAACAACACAGGAAAAATACTCCCAGCGTAAAACATAATACAACCACCAGAGGGAGTATGCGAGATCGCAACCCAATGGCTGGAATGGCATGAAAAACCCGGGAAAAAACCAAGTATGAATAACCCCACCCTCACAAAAAATCCATAACCAATTGTGGTTAACTACCACCCCTACACAAATTCACCACCAATAAACCAATAAGAAAAAAAGGAGCGAGATTAACGCTCCCAGAATGACAGGAATAGTGACTTCCACCAAGATGCACAGGACAAATTGTAGGATAATTGATTGACAGCTGTACATTAACTTTCGATTGTTTTTGAAAAGGCTTTTGGCACAGTATACATAAGTATTGTAGGTAGGACGCAAAAACGATTATTAATATTTTGAGATGGAGGATGGAGCCGGTAACCTATTTAAAATATAATAAAATAAACCTATCGATAGTGTGAGGATGAGCTGACATTGTTATATAGCAATATACAAATAAGCACGAATAAATGGCGTATTGTGATAGGTAATAAGTAGAGATAAGTAAGAATAAAGGTTAATTATAATTACTGGAGATTTTAGCCGGTCGGTGTGAGGTAGTAATTGACTTTTGTTTGGGTGGAGAAAGCCTACCAAGGAGTGAAGCTGGTGGGATTTTGTAAAAAGGTAAATTTCTAATGTGTTTGTAAATCTGTTTAATACAAACGATGGTAGACAATATTTTAATAAAATATATATATGAAGAATGTAAAATATATAGTTATATACCTAAATATATAATAAAATATATATTATATATAAAATAATATATAAGTCTATGTCAATATATACATACATACATACATACATACATACATACATACATACATACATACATACATACATACATACATACATACATACATACATACATACATACGAATACATACATACATACATACATACATACATACATACATACATACATACATACATACATACATACATACATACATACATACATACATACATACCAAACAACATACACATACATACAATAACATACAAACAACATACATAACATACATATATATATATTAAATATATATTATATAGAATATATAATATATATATATAATATATATATAATGATAAATATATATATATAATATATATATATATATATATATATCTATATATGTATTATACATGTAGACAACATAAATACCGTACAATATTTTAGACAACATAGATATAAAAAAGGTCAACGTTTTTTAATAGATATATTTAATATCACAGTGTTTTGGTGTACAGCATCTATCCAGAACTATATATATATATTATCTATATATATATATATAATAATATTATATATATATATATATATAAATATATAATATATATAAATATAATAGAAATAAGCATAAAAATCGATTAATGGTCAGAAATTATAAATAAAAAATTTAGAATAGCGGTGTAGGTTACTAAGGGGTGTTTTTTAAGAGAGATGTAATTGATTTTGGCTGCGCAATGGGTGATGAATTCATAAAAAGGGGAAAAAAAAATGTGTTTGGGGTTTGGCGTCTGAAGTAACAAAAGGAAGGAATTATTTATTATTATTATTTTATTATAAATCGGTTGAGGTGTTCGTGGTATTTTGCTTTTTGGTTTTTTCTGTGAGTATTGCGGTGTGTAAGGGTATTTTAAAATTTGTTGTATTGTGCTTGAATTGTGTTTTTGTTTATCCTTCATACAATAATACATACAATATTATATAGACAGACTTAAAAATCGATAAAAAATGGTTGCGGCCTCTTGAATAAAGTGAAAATTAATAAAAAATCGATAAAATTCGCTTGGGGGTATGAGTTTTTTTCAACACCATTCAACAATATATAAGGAAAGCAGCAAATCATGCTTAGGATTCCAGGAAAGGAAGAAGCAAGACTGGATAACCACCATGTGACACATTAAACCCCATAACACTGAGACAGGAAATTTAAAAGAAAGAAAACAGAAGCGAGTCCCGAAAGTTAAAGCCAACTGTATAGTGGGAGCAGTACAGTCCCTGGAACAAAGGAAATTAAACGCCAAATATACCCGAGCCAACAAAATGAATTTCCTAGAACGAATCTTGCCAAACAGGCAGAAGAGGCAACACTTGCACCGAC